>CAUYON010120959.1:0-25947 GCA_963573935.1 Arctocebus calabarensis
GAGGACCTGGCAGGATGGCCTGTGAGTACCTGGCAGATGAATTGTGAGTACCCGGCAGGAATGGCCTGTGAGTACCCGGCAGGGATGGTCTGTGAGTACCCGGCAGGATGGCCTGTGAGTACCCGGCAGGGATGGCCTGTGAGTACCCGGCAGGGATGGTCTGTGAGTACCCGGCAGGATGGCCTGTGAGTACCCGGCAGGGATGGCCTGTGAGTACCCGGCAGGGATGGCCTGTGAGTACCCGGCAGATGGCCGGTGAGTACCCGGCAGGGATGGCCTGAGAGTACCCGGCAGGGACGGCCTGTGAGTACCCAGCAGGATGGCCTGTGAGGACCTGGCAGGGATGGCCTGTGAGTACCCGGCAGGATGGTCTGTGAGTACCCGGCAGATGAATTGTGAGTACCCAGCAGGATGGTCTGTGAGTACCCAGCAGGGATGGCCTGTGAGTACCGGGCAGGGTTGGCCTGTGAGTACCCGGCAGGATGGTCTGTGAGTACCCGGCAGGGATGGTCTGTGAGTACCCGGCAGGAATGGTCTGTGAGTACCCGGCAGGGATGGTCTGTGAGTACCCGGCAGGATGGCCTGTGAGTACCCGGCAGGGATGGCCTGTGAGTACCCGGCAGATGGCCTGTGAGTACCCGGCAGGGATGGCCTGTGAGTACCCGGCAGGATGGCCTGTGAGTACCCGGCAGGGTTGGCCTGTGAGGACCTGGCAGGATGGCCTGTGAGTACCGGGCAGGGTTGGCCTGTGAATATCCGGCAGATGGCCTGTGAGTACCCGACAGGGTTGGCCTGGGTATTTCTTTGTTATAGGCCTAGCTAGGCCAGGCCCCAGAAATGTTGCTAGGAGATAATAATCTCATTCTTGGCTTTTGTAAAAGGAAAGGAAGGGGACTCAGAGACAGGTTACTGGGGTTGGGAGAATGGGAAGAAATGTGAGAGGGGGGACATTCCCCTAGTCTCGGCATTAAATGGAGGTCTGGAGACCCCCAGTTCTGCAGGGAAGCAGAGCCTCCAAGATTCAGGGATTGTCCAGCGGCCCAGGGCCGCAGGGCCTTAAGGGTGGGGAACAAGACTTTTAAGAAAATCAAGACAGGTGCCATCTAAATCTCAAAACCATCATGTTGTGTCAAAGTCAGACACATGGAATCTAAGAACAGGAAGAACTAATGTGTGGTGATAAAAATTAGAAAGACAGTTTCCTCTGAGGGAGGCGGTCACGGAGGCAATTGACTAAGGAGGACACAAGGGAACTTTCAGAGGGACAGAGGTGTTATGTTCTTGGTCAGTGTGATTGTTACATCACCACCAAACTAGACACTTAAGATTTGTCCATTTTGGCAGGATCTGGTGGCTCAGATCTTTACTTCTAGCACTCTGGGAGTCTGAGGCAAGTGCATTGCTTGAGGTCAGGAGTTCGAGAACAGCCTCAGCAAGACTGAGACCCCGTTTCTTCTAAAAATCGAAAACTAGCTGGACATGTGGTAGGCGCCAGTAGTCCCGGCTACTCGGGAGGCTGAGGCAGGAGGATAGCTTAAGCCTATGAGTTTGAGGTTGTTGTGAGATGTGACACCACGGCACTCTACCCAGGGCACAGAGTGAGACCCAGTACCCAGCAGAGATGGGCTCAACAAAATGAGCACCTCCTTCGTGACAGTCACTTGCCTTCCTGACACCAAAGACTTAGTCTATGTGAAGGGGCTAGAAAGCAAGAGAGAAAGAAAACGGAGCAAACAGGTAAGCACATATCACGCAGACCTGGGCAGGGTTGGTTCTGCCTGGGAGGAAGGAGCTGGGCTGTCTGGAAAGATTTGAAGAGAAAGCAAACAACAGGGCCCCTCTGAGATCCAAATCCACCTGCTCACACTTATCTTTATCCTTAGAAACCTGACACAACACAACGTGGCAGTCTTAAATTCTCTGTGAAAGGTGCTCGATGGACAGTGTTTGACCACAAAGCCCTGCAAACAGTTTACAGGGAAATGGGCTATTGTGCGTCTGCACAGCAATGCCCCACCTGGTCATTCCGACAGATTTCTGCAGACCCTGTGCACAGGTCACTGAGTTTCCCAGTTATCACTAGGGAGCTGGGGCAGAGGAAGAAAGAAACCCCTCAGGCACAAGAGTTCCCTCCTTTCAGGAAACAAGGGACGAAGGGCTGCCCTGAACAGACTTGGGAAAGTGACATTTCTTCAGGCCCAAGGACATTAGGCGGGTAACTTTCCAAAACACTGGGTTAAATTGGCCTGATGGTTTATGTTCTTCACCTCTCTTTAGGAAAAAAAATAAGTCTATCTGGATCTTGATATCCATAAAGTGAGCACTTGAGACTATGATAAACATTGATGGGATATTGTAAACATTTGGGATAATGGAAAACGGTTAACTCTCACCACCTTCCACCTCTCCATGTCTCTGCCTGACCACCTGTGGGCGAGTAACCTGGCAACTCCTGCTTCTCACCACTTGGCTCTTACAGGAAAATCTCAGGAACTATCCTTCCTTGTGTGTTTAAGTGAAAACTTTCCAGGATCCCGTTCTTCATGAGTCTTGGAAGCAAAATTTAAATGTGTTTTAAGAGGCAGCCTTTTGTTGACACCTTATGATCTAGGTCTTGACATAGTTTTGTCAAGAGGCAAAGGTTACTACTTCCCCAATGAATTAGACATGTTCTGAGTCTGTGGCCCTGGACCAGCAGCCTCAGCATTCCCGCACAGCTTGTTAGAAGCACAAATTCTCCAATTCCACCCCAGACCTTCTTAGTAAGAAATCCTGAAGGCACATTCAGTAATTTGTAGTTTTTTGTTTGAGACAGGGTCTAGCTGTGCTGCCTAGGCTGGAGGGCAGAGGCATCATCATAGCTCACTGCAACCTCAAACACTTGGGCTCAAGTGATCCTTGTGCCTCTCTACCAAGTAGTTGGAACTATAGGCATGTGCCAAAATACGTGGCTAATTTTTGTTATATTTTTGTAGAGACAGTGGTCTCACAATGTTGTTCAGGCTAGTCGTGCACTGCTGAGCTCAAGAGATCCTCCTATCTCGACCTTTGTGGTAGGATTATAGGCACAAGCCACCATGCCCAACCAGTCATCTGCGCTTTACCAGCTCTCCGACACATGCTGAAGTTTAAGAAATGCTGTTTAAGAGAATAAGAAGCTAATTTCTCTGTAATAATAGTTAGGAATTGAATTTTGTTTCTATTAAACATTTTCCAAATAGCAGTGATTTTAGGTCATTTCTCTAATACATAAAAGAAGGTCAGTTGCAGATGTTCAGAGCTAGCATGGAGCCTCTGTGTGTCAGGGAAAACTTAAGTCCCTTAGTGATTTTTGTTTGTTTGTTTGTTTCTCTGCTGTGCCAGCCTTAAAGTATGGTTTTCAATCTCAAGATTGCTTCCTAACTACCACACAACCCAGCAGTCTCACAACTTGGGTATTTATCCAAAGGAAAAGAAATCAGAATATCAAAGGGATACCCTCATGATTATCACACAGTATTCCCAGTAGCAAAAATACGGACTTAACATGTGTATCCATCAGTTGTAAGGAACGGGTAATACATATACACAATGAAATACCATTTAGCCATAAAAAAAGACTGAAATCCTGTCATTTGCACCAATAAGGATGGAAGTAGAAATTATTTTGTTAAGTGAAATAACTAGACGCAGAAATACAAATAGCACGTGTTCTCACACTCATGAGGGAGCTGAAAACATTGATATTAAGAGTTGTACTTTAGTAGAGAAAATTCCTATAAAGGGAGACAGATAGCTAGAAGGGACCCTATTTTCTTGCCCCCTTCTTCCTCCTTCTTCCTGCCTGGAACAGAATGTGTTTTTGGAAAATTCATTCCTCAGTTATATTCTGAAGCAGTAATCTCATGAAAGACTCCATGGAACAAGAACTGTATGTCAAGTGTTATCAGTTAACAAGACAAAGAACCTGGAACCATCATGGCTTTAAACACACACACACACACACACGAGGGGGTGCACACACAGCTCGGCTCCCGTAGCACTGTAATTATGGTGCTAGCCACATACACTGAGGCTAGCGGGTTCGAATCCAGCCCAGGCCAGTTAAACAACAATGACAACTGCAACCAAAAACTAGCCAGGCATTGTGACAGGTACCTGTAGTCCCAGTGTGACAGGTACCTGTAGTCCCAGCTACTTGGGAGGCTGAGACAAGAGAATTGCTTAAGCCCAAGAGTTGGAGGTTGCTGTGAGCTGTGACGGCATAGCACTCTACCAACAGTGATGTAGTGAGACTCTGTTTCAAAGAAAAAAACACACATATACAACAGGCTTTTCTGCATACTTAACACACATACTGTTTATCACTTAAAGTGAGGAACAATAAAAAGAAAATAGTTGCCTAGGGAATAGGTTTTATTGCAAATTCTCAGGACTTATTTCAGAACTCCTGAGGCCTGCTTGGACTATTTCAGGTTCCACTCATGAAATATTACCAGCCAGTCATGTTACCGGCCTTATCCATCAGTGGGAAATGGAAGAGAAGACGAGAGGAAAACAGAGAGAAAGACAGAAAAGTAGTGAAGCAAAGCAAATGTGCGTACCTGCAGGTAATTTCGACTTAAGAACCCTGCTTAACTTCTGCACTAAATGAACCATTTCCAGATTTTACCCAGGCTGAAAGGAAACCCCAGGACCAGGTCACTCCAAGTGATTACAAGAAGATTGTAATCTCCAGTCCAAAAGCCACTTGACACTTCAGGGTGTGTCTCTGCCTGGTAACTGCAATGACGATGCTTGTCAGACTGGCTTCACTCCCTTCCTTGTTGTGTGGCCTCTTGCCAAGACAGCTGCAGCTGTCTGGCAGCTGTTTAAATAATCAGCTAGAACGATAAGGCCATGGCTGCCCTTTTATTATTTCCGTAAGACTCTGGGCTCAGGACAAAAACTCCCCTGAGCTGATGGGTGAGGCCAGGGCAGTGCCACAATAGAAATCAAAAGTGGGAAGGAAGGGAGCCCCTCCGGAATGTCACCTGAATGAGATGACCAGTCAGCAAGGCATTGGGTGGGAATGACCAGGATCCTCTGGGAATTTTGTTTTCAAGAGCAGAAACCAGTGGCTCTGCACAGCAGTCACGTCCAACAACAGTTTAAAAAAGAAAAAGACATCAATACATGTTGAATGGGAAGTGGGAACGTCAAAGCCAGGCACTCTCCCAGAGGCTGCCCTTGTTGCCTGCCCAGATCTCCTTACCAGACTGCTACGAGGACTTGCTGCTGATGGGAAGGTCCTTTTCTCTAGAAGATTGCCCTGGCATGAACACCTTGCAGAGAGTCACCGCCCTCTCTGCAAGCGGTCCACGTCAATGACTGTGGGTGGCATGGCTACACAGTGCTGGGTCTCTTGCCTCAAGGTGAGACAGCTCAGAGGTATGATTCATGCTCCAGAGCTGTCCAGACATCAGGCCAAGTCTAGACCTTACCTAAGGCCACTTCCTAGCTCAGCAGCCACCTCCCTCCTGCTTCCTTCACTTACCTACTCTTGAGAGCCCTCCCCATAAATCACACCTACCCAAATTCTTATCTCAGGATCTGCTTCTAGAGAACCCAACCTCAGATCATCATTGACACTAGAAATCTTTTATATACCTACTGTAAGCCCTCCCTGCTTTAGCTAAAAGACCTGGCCTGAATTTTTGCTCCATTCTGTAGTCAGCACCTAGTGTTAAGAACGGGCTTCTCCTCTAATCATGTGTCTTCATCCTTGTGTTTACCCTGATCACTGGAGCCCGAATTGGCCTGTGCTTTCCCTGTTGAATCACTAACTTCCTGAGTCTTGGCTTGTGTGTGCAGGGCCCTGGGGAGAGCAGGACAGGAATAAAAGCTTCAGTTGGTTTCAAAGATTTTGGAGGTAAAAAACAAACTATTTCATATTAAAATAAATATCAATATCCCATGGAGCAAAAATCACATGAATTTCTAAGATGAAACAAACAAGAGACTTTAAAGAAATTGTCGGCTTTCTATAAGCTGCTTTTGGCTCTCCCCAGAAAAGCCCTGGACAGCATACATAAAGATCTAAGACTTGTTCTTTCTGAGTCCTGGCAGTAAGACAACTGCAAGGGAGGGAGACAGAAGCCTACGTTTTAGAGACAAAATAGTAAGAGGCCCTGAGGGATTGTTTTCCAAAGCTTAGCTTCTGAAATTATGCATAGAAATCCCCCAGGGTTCCTGATTCAGCAGGGCTGGGGCGAGTTCCAGATTCCTGCATTTCTGACAAGCTCCTGGGGATAATGCAAGTGGCTGGTCCCAGATCACCCTTTGAATAGCAAGACTGCAGAGCCCAGCCTCCAACCTGTGCTTCCACTGAGCTTCCAAAGATGGATTTCTTCAGCCTTGAGGGTGAGGGTGAGGATGGGGAGGAAGTAAACACCAGTCCAGAGGATCTGTGCTGTGATATCAGGCCTTCACGGCAGCCAGGTGGGTTACTGGGGGCATCCCTGATCCAAGCCCTGCCCTTCCCTAAGCACAGCCAGTCTGTACTCATGTCCTTGTTTTGGACCATGGGGCCAGAAGGAATGATTCTTGGACAATCAGAGGTCAGTCCCCTAATAATCTCCTGTGGACAGAACTGATATTCAGCCACTGTAACTCACACCACCCAGTCTTACCAAGTAGTAAACAACCACAGTTCTAACCCACCGTGATACACCCCTGCCCTTCCGGGCCCCAACTGCCCAGGTCAGGCCCCTCTGGCCCACCAATGGAAGACCTGCCACTCTGGGCCTGCTCCAGGGTCTCTGGCCAGCACCATGGCACATCCCTAATCCACCGTAAGGTTGCTAAACACTTTCTCACTCCTGCCTGCAGGAATGGTAAGGAAAAGACAACATCATTTGTTTTGCTTTCTTTGGTTTGCATTTTTTAATTGGGGTAGTTAATGTAACATAAAATTAACTATTAACCACTTTAAAGAATACAATTTGGTAGCAATTGGTACATTCACAATGTTATACAATCATCACCAAGATCTAATTCTAAGGCATTTTTGTCATCCCCAAAGGAAGCCCCATACCCTATGAGCAATCATTCCCCATTTCCCCCTCCAGCCACCTCCCAGCAACCACTAATCTGTTTTCTTTCTCTGTGGAGTTGCCTTTGGGATGTTTCATGTAAATAGAACCACACAGTATATGACATTTTATATCTGGATTTTCATTATTTAACAAAATGCTTTTGATATTCATTCATTCTATAGTATGCACCTATATTTTCTTCTTTTTCATGGTCAAGCAACATTCCACTGTAGGGTATACCACATTTTTGTATTTATTCATGTTGAGAGGCATTTGTGTTACTTCTGCCTTTTGGATGTTATGAATTGGGTAATGCATTCTTGTCTCAGAGCCATTTTTAAACCACAGGGGGAAAAGAAAGAGAGAGAGAGAATTCTGTCACCTACCTGAACCAACCTTGTTTCTAAGTCTTGGCCTGAACTAACTTTTGGCACTTAAAATTGATTCACTTCATGCACAGCAAATGAAAATTTTATACCACTGGAGATCAAAATCCAATATTAAAGGTACTGAAGGTAGTTTAAAAATAGGAGCTCCCACATGGTTAAGCAATGGCAGACTTAGTGCATTCAGAAGTCTGCGCCCTGGTGGAGTTTACTTGGCCCTGGGCCTGGGTTAAACAGGTTTCTGTGCTACCCATCATACTTAAAGATCTGCTGGACTTCTTTCTGAACATAAGTCATGCATGCTCACCTACCTTGGGGTGCCCCTAAATCAAACCCTAAGATGAGAAGTTGGATGCAAGTCATTTGTTTGGAAGTCGACCCCAAAAAGCACAATGATGGGACAGTGAAGTGAGACAGGGTATGAAGAAAAGGTGATCAAGGTGTTTGTATGAGCAGATTATCCCTCAGACACCTGAAACTTAATCTTCCTGGGGACATGCAGCAGAATGAATCCCCCAAGGAGTGAGGGGCAAAGGGTGTTTATCCACTAAGTCTTGTCCCACATTGGTGGCCAGTTGCTCCTCACCTCAACTCCCTGGCGAGTCCACGTGGAGGACGGCCTTGCTGTGCACCCTTTTCTAGCCAAGGAAACCTTCAGTCTGGTGGAGAAGCAGGTGCTTCACATAGGAAGCCATCAGCACATACAGAAATTGAACTTCAAGTCTGCAGTGGACTCAGGGCAGGGCACCAACAGGTCTATTGCATTGCTGAACCAAGAAGTATAGCCGAGCTGAGAAGCAGGAGGCAAAGAAGAGGACAGCCTCATTCATTCCCTGGCAGACTGAACTGGCTCATCAGAGAAGGCTTTTTGGAGAGGAGGGGGCCCCAGCTGGGTTTTACAGTGTGAGGAGGAGAGAAAGGAGGATCTCCTGGGGAGGGGGGTCACCTAAAGCAAGGGCACCCAGAAACCAATTTGTTTTCATTCTGGGCTTCCCACCAACCATCCTAAGGGACGAAACTCACAAGTGAGCACTGTGATGGCGAAGGTGATGGCTCCATGAAGCAGCAGAGAAGACTTACTGTGCACTGGGTACCGAGGTATGTTTGCCGGGTGGGGGTGGATTGAAAGGAAAGGAAGTCCCTGTTTCCTGCCCCTGGTCTTTCTAAAGAGCAGCGGGCATCCCAGAAACAGTGGAAGGAAATCTGATACTCCAGCTAAGGAGTAATAGGTCCAACAGATTTCAACCTCTTGTTCTGTTACTATAATCTTAAAGGGCTTAAGGAAAATTTTCCAAATATTCACATTCCATCCATACTGGTTTATTTCATGGATATAAATTCAGTTACCGAAACCCACAATAGTTAGTAGTTGCAATAGAACTGCTCCAGCAATTTGCCAAGCACAACCAAAGGCAGGGGTTCGAAAGTTTGTGTTCGTGCCTTTGGAGCTCACTAGTTGTCTGAGGAGGCCTATGAATACCTACTCAGAATAATGTTGCTGTAGTTGCTTTTAACAGTTTTACTGAGATATAATTTCCATGCTATAAAGTTCACCCAGTTAAAGTACACAATTCAATGAGTTTTAGTATATTTACAGTCATATAACCATCACCAGGATCTGATTTGAGAACATTCTATTC
Source organism: Arctocebus calabarensis (assembly GCA_963573935.1). Lineage (NCBI taxonomy): Eukaryota > Metazoa > Chordata > Mammalia > Primates > Lorisidae > Arctocebus > Arctocebus calabarensis. Next base: position 9,082 of record CAUYON010120959.1, read on the forward strand.
ACATGCACCCCAAAAGACCCAGACCCATTAGCAATCACTTGCCAAGTCCCTCTCTCTCAGGCCCCGGCAACCACTGAGCTCCTTTCTGTCTCTGTGGATTTGGCTGTTCTGAGGTTGCATGCGGATGGAATCCTGCACTCTGTGGTCCTGTGATAGGTGTCTTTCATTTAACATTAGATTGTTGAAGTTTATCTACATTGTAGCATAAATCCATGCTTCTTTCAGAATAATGTTTCAGATGCAAAAAACAAAAGGAAGAGGATCTCAAAAGAAAACAATATATTGAAATACAGTTAAAAATATATTTTAAAACAAATAGATAGCATGTACTTTATTAATGCTTTAAACAACATGTAGTGGTGGTATAATAACTACTATAATTACTAAGTAGAAAAGAAGGTAAATCATATTTCGAGAGAGCAGCCACAACTGCCACATGATAAGAAAGTAACTGTAAGGTTTACTGGTGACAAAGTCAAGTTCTAAGGAAAATGCTTTACTTCCTCAAAAATGGAATTTATTTGCATTCCTATACAAGGGCAGCATTAAATTCTATCCCCTGGGGTGGAGAGGGTCTGTGGATGCCAAGTGGGGGAAGCCCTGATAAGACTGAGAGCTAAATTTGGCCAGGCAGGGTGGCTGGCAGGTAATCAATCCCACCTGTAATCAATCTCAACACTCTGGGAGGCCAAGGTGGGAGGATCACTTGAGCTCAGGAGTTTGAGACCTGAGCAAGGATGAGATTCCAATTCTATTAAAAATAGAAAAATTAGCTGGATGTTGTAGTGTGTACCTGTATTCCCAGCTACTTGGGAAACTGAGGCAGGTGGATCACTTGGGCCTAAGTGTTTGAGGTTGCTGTAAGGTAGGCTGACAACTATGGTACTCTAGCCTGGGCAACAGAGTGAGCCACTGTTTCAAAATAGAAGAAGAAGAAGAAGGACAAGGAGAAGAAAGAAGGAAGAAGGAAGAAGGAAGGAAGAAGGAAAACTAGTTTTGGAACCCACACCAGATTCTCCTCCTTATTTGAAACCTGCCTTAACCATTTCCTTGCTGTGTGACCTCAAGCAAGTTACTTAACCTTCCTGGAACTATTCCTCATTTGCAAAATAGGTATAATAAAGTGGGAAGGTTAAATTAGTTGGTATAAAGTTATTGGAACATTATGTAATCCATAGTGAGTACTCAATGAATATTATCTCATATCATTATTATTTGAGTTTCTACACTCTAGCTTGATCTTTGCCCTAAAGAAACTCACAGCCAGTTTGTAGGGTGAGACACGTAACAAAAATAAACCACCAGGAAATGCTGCAAAGTGTGGTGTGTCCATTTAGCTGAGCTGGGGGAGGTTCTTAGAGTAGATATTATTTGAACAGGATAAGAGTTCACAACACAGAAAAGAATAGGAAAGAAATTCCCAGCAGCTGAACACATGTCCAAAGACCCTGCCATTTATACAGAACACTTGAGATGTTACTAAAAAAATAATAATAATTACAACTACAAAACAAAAATACTGCTGTTTAGAAGAACATATATTGATAAAAATCCTAATTTTAAAATGCTCAATCAAAAAGACTATATTTCCATACCACTTATGTTCTTATATACTTTGGGTCTATACTTTGAAACTCTTGTGGGCTGTCACCGGTGGGAATGCAGGTGAGGGAGGGTGCTGTGGGCTTGTGCACAGGCTGTATCCATATGGAACTGTAGGGCCCCTGTGATACACGCTCTGGTTCTCCTCATTGGAAGCCATCGTTTCAACTGTAATTTTTAAATTAAGATATCCTTGTCCCCAGTAGACTGTAACTTTAACTGAGTAGAGCCAAGACTGGGTTTATGGCTTCGTTACCAGTACTGAGCACAATGATATACCAGAAGGTGCTCGATAAATCTCTAGGACGTGGCAGAAAGGATGCAGCAGATCCCTTTCTGTCCTGCCTGGATGCCAGTGAAGGGCTTATTTTCAGAACATATTTGAGAAAATTAGGGCCCATCAAGGAAGGATAATCTGAGGTTAGACAATTAAGTTGGCAAACTCATCCTCAAAGAACTACTGCATTCCTCACTGCTAAATCACGGTGGTGACCCTGGAAGTGCTCTCCTTGGAAGCTGTGCACCCACACCAGGGCCTGGTCCGCCCTTCAGAGCAATTTTGGAACTCCTTTTCTGGAATGGCCATCACAGCTGTCATTGTATGAGTTTTGACAATTAAGTTCATGAACCTAATTTAACTTCCCCAAACACTTTATTATCCCTATTTGGCAAATGAAGAATAGGGCACAAGGAGGTTAAGTCACTTGCCTGAGATCACACAGAAAGGAAATAGCTAAAGCAGTTCAAAGTCCTAGAAAAAGTGCCTTGAAGTGGGCAGTACTTTGAAGGTGACTGTAGTTATACTCAGCAATGAGATATGGAGCACTTTTTCTAGGATGAGTTCTCAAACTTGATCGTTGGACCTCATTGAAGGCTCTTGGCCTCCCTCCAAGTGTCCAAATGTGAAAACCACTAGTGGCCAAACAATTTCCAGCTCTGCTGAAGTGAAACTGCCCATTAGATAAGGAATGAGACTGCCCTTCTGGAGCGCCAATGGCTGAGATGTTGCCATCAGAATGGGGAAGAGGTCATCCAGCAGGTAAGCACCCATGTTTCCCACCCAGCTTTGCCCTGAAAATATCACCTAAAAGACTATTGTGGCCACAGAGACAGGAAGGCTACTGGGAAGGAAGACTCGGAGTTTGGAAGGTGACGTGTCTTAGTCTTGTGTTCCTATTGTCAGAGCCTTGAACGTGGATTCAGGAGCTTGTGCTCTTAGAGTGAGCTTAGAGGGTCACCACCTGGGGTGGAGAGCGAGCTGGGCGGGGCCGTGACCCAGCTGAGCCCACAGGTGCTCTGGAGCAGGAATCGCATCACAGTTGATCCACTCCTGTCTCCTGGTTTTGTTAGTCACTGACTGATCCCTGGCTGCAGAGGCAAGTGAGGGCAGGAGGGGTGAGGCCACTCCCATTAGTCCCAGAGCAAATCTCTAGAAAAGGGACAGCAATGAGTCGCTGCCAGTGAACTGTCCCCAGTGCAGTGGGGTAGGGTGCATAGCCTCATAACCCAGGACTGGCTCTTCAAGCCTTGCTGAAGTGAAACTGCCAATCAGATGAGCTACTGTGACCACATTGTCTCATTTCTCATTTCTACTGTTCTTTATATATGTGTGTGACATGGATAAATAGACATAGATACAGTAGTAACCAAAGCAGTAGGTTTATCTTTGTCCTTTAGAGATCTTTGGTTACAAGCACAGAAATAAATTCTTTATGACTTATTAAAAAAGTAATTTTTTTGAGCGAAATGAGGAAGCTCACAGAGTTGTCTGGACTCTGGAAAAGCAGGCTGGAAAACAGGAAAGGGAGACAGCAATGTTAAGCATCTGAGCAGCAAAAACTACTCAATTACCTGGTATGAGAACTATCGGTGGAATGAGTGTTGGGTTTGGTCGTAGTTATTGTCGTGAGTGTTCTGTTTTTGTTTAGTGTTTTAGTGTTTTACCAATTAGATCTGTGTTGTGGGCCACACAGGTTCTGAGACTAGAGTTTGGGACCTACATTGGTCAACCTTCGCCACAATAAAGCCCCCCAAATCCCATGGCCTTCCAAAGTAAACCTTTATTTCTCTCTCATGGGTTTTCAGTTTGGTCAGGCTAAGAGTAAAATATACATATTTTCTACGTGTCTTTCCTTTTAGGCTGAAGGAGCAAGCTTGGGATACACTTTTGTCACAACACAGACCAGGAGTGTGAGATGCCCAGCCACCTTGAGTACTCAAGCTCTTTCTGAAGGCGAAGAATGTCATGTCTGCTTCTATTCCACTGGCCAGAGCAAACAAGCCCAATGAGAGCTTGACCGCAATGAGGTGATAAAGTACACGCTTCCGCCGGAGGGGTGCAGGAGAGGGAGAATTTGCTGAATAACAATTGAAGATAGTATAAGGTTCCTCCAGGCTGAGAGGGGGATCAGAGCTCTGCGTCCTACCTAGACTTCAACCAAAGCAATGTTACTTTGATCTGTATTCTATCTCGGGCTTGAAGATATAAAATATTTTGTTTTATTTTTTTAATTTTTATTTATTTAATTTAGAGATAAGGTCTCACTCTGTCGCCCAGGAGTGCAACCTTGAACTCCTGGGTTAAGCAATCCACCTGCCTCAGCCTCCCAAAGTGCTGGGAGTACAGGTATGAGCCACCTCACTTGGCCTTGAGTATTATTTTATTTGAAAAAATTTTTTCCATTACATTTATTTATTTATTTATTTATTTATCTATTTATTGAGACAGAGCCTCACTATGTCACCCTAGAGTGCAGTGGCATCACAGTTCACAGCAACCTCAAACTCTTGGGCTTAAGCAATTCTCCTGACTCAGCCTCCCAAGTAGCCTTCGACTACAAGCGCCCACCACGACACTAAGCTATTTTTCTGTTGCAGTTGTCATTGTTGCTTAGCTGGCCCGGGCTGGGTTCAAACCTGCCAGCCTCGGTGTATGTGGCCGATGCCGTAACCACTGTGCTACAGGCGCCAAACCCATTGCTTTTGTTTTGAGGGATTTAAAACCAGTGCTTTCAAGTCTCTTATTTTACCAACAGAGAGTCTGGAGTCGGGGTAAAAGCTTTGCAAATTTGTATCTATGCCAGGGCAAGGGCTGTGAGAGATGGATTTATAATTCCAGCCTCATCGTTTACTAGCAGAGATACCTTGGACACATTCACTGTCCTCCCCTCCTCACAGGCTCTCTGGTTGCTGACCATACTGAAGGGATGACAGGTATGAGTGGGCTCTACATAGAGTAATCTCTCCTCAGATGAGGAAGCGCTCTCTGTGTTCAACCATTTCCATGGAATAAGTTGTAAAGCTGCACTCATCCTTGTGCTAATGTTGCTATTTAAAATACAGCAAAACTGTTCAGTTTCCTGCCTCCCTTCCCTTCTCCCTCATCCCCCTTTCTTTGGAAAAGTCCTACGCATGCCTTCAGACTTCCCTAGGGAGCACCGAGGCTTTTTGGAGGGTAAGGGTCCCTCTTTCTCTGTTTATCTCTTCCCACACCTGCACTTTTGCACCTCATCCCCACTTCATAACACAACTACTTCACAGTGGCAGAGAATCTGTAAAGGTTTCCAAACAATTCCTTTTCTTCTCCATAACTATGCAGGTTTCTGGCAAAGAAACAACTTCACGAATGATGTCCCCAAAATTCTTAAGGTCCTTAAAACTAAAGAAATACCTTAGAAGGGTACAGGCGAACCTTGCTAAATGCAGAATGTCTTCATATAATAACGGAGAAATTGCCAGGAAGGCTATGTTAATCAGTTTGATGAAAATAGTTAAGATTGTATATGAAATCAGCACATTGTACCCCTTGATTGCACTATTGTACACAGCTATGATTTAATGATAAAGATAATAAAAAAAGAAGTGAAAACAATGTAACTGACAAATTTGTACCCTTATATTAATTTGAAATAAAAAAATTAAAAAAAAAAAACTAAAGAAAGTCCTGTGTTATATGAAAAGACTCATTTACAGAAAACTGGCCCAGCCCTAGTATACAGAAACAAAGAAACACTTAGAGCCAGTCCAAACCATTAGGGCCATTGGCTCTTGATTTCAGATCAGCAGAATAAACAAACTCCGATCCAAGTAGGAACTGGTTCTGTTGTTCTCTTTTTTTAAGCTTTCCAAAGCCAAGTTATAATGTTTTAACGTTTCAGAAGTTTCCTCCTAATGGGTTTCCTTTTATTGTAAGTTCCAGATGGCCAACGGATCCTGGGATAGTAAAAATCAACATGCCCATTTTAAACTTTGACTTCATTTATTTAGCCCATTTCTGGCATCAATTGCACATATTATAGGAAAGAAGGTGTGGCTATGCCATTGTTCTACAATAAATCCAGCTGTGTTTCACCCATATTACTACTGCAAACATTATGACTTCCGGTTACACACCAGTTGACGATGGGGACGGGATATGCACAGACACACATCCCTCTCCACCCAGCAATCCTGATCAGTCACCAAGGCATCCTCCACCCTGAAATTCAACTACCTGGTGGGTAAGATGAATGTTTTGAGGCACAGTGAAAGATTTATGTCAACCACTCTGGTTCTTAAAATTTATAAACTAAGCCTCATTTTACTTTTCTACACCTAACTCTTGTCCTACAAGGTCTGACAATTAAGTTTGTAAACTTGTCCTAGGAAAAGTTAGTTGAAGATTGGATGAGGCCCTGGCATAGGCATGTAGCTTCCTAAGGGGATTACTTCAAAGGTGGCTGTAGTGATATTCAGCAATGAGCTATGTAGCCCTTTCTCTAGGATGAGTTTGCAAATTTAATTGTCTGACCTTGTATATCTGCTTTTCTAAGACCCAGGACAGTTGATAAAATTACCTAATTATGAAAAGAGTTCTTTTTACCCTGCACATTTAAATTTTTACAAAGTAAAAATTTGTAAAGAGAGGGGTGAAATTTCCTGTGGGTCTTCAACTCATGTTGCTGCTGCAAGTGTGGGGTTGCTCATCTGGTCTGCCCAGGACAGCCCTAAATTGGGCAACACAGTGATGTCATCCGACAGAGCCTTGTGGCTAAACAAGCAGTATCTTCTGCAAGTAGTAAGGAAAAAGTCTGATCAATGGGAGGGAATTTTAAGTACTTCAGTCATCAGAATAAGTGCCCACAAACTAAACCCAAGCAGCTAAAAAGGAAGGAAACAGAAGAGCCCTGAATAACGGGGCCCTCTGATCACCCAGAGGGCATTACCTATTGGCCCTACTTATGAATTGCCTTGGAGGACTGAGGGATGATCCTGTAAGAAGACTCAACTTAGAATGTTTCACCTCCAACTTGGCCTTCCCGTTCTGGCCCAGATATCCCCTTCTTTCTGACGACTTTCTCTGTCTACTTCCCTAGCATAGATAATCATTTCCTCCTGTGTTAGACCATGAACCCTGCATACTCTGTTACAGCTCTGGTGACATGATAATGTTGCTTTTCCATTTGTTCATCTGTCATTTCTATGAGTTCTGATCTCCTTAAGAGTAAGGATGATGCCAACTCACCCAAGGAACATACCTGCTCCTTAGTATAAAACTCTGGCGCATTCAAGTAACTCATATCACCTGGTGTCACCAAGTTATTCTTTTTTCCCTCTGCAGCAGTGAAAACCAGGAATCAGCCCTTGTAACCTCTTTTGAGGGTTTAGAATCAAGAACTTCGGGACAAAGTTCATCAATGGATGATCCTGGGGAACTCAGGTACTAGTTTGCCTGCTTCTTCTCCACCTTGTCCCTATAGACCCTACAACCCAGCCACTTACTATTTAATGATCCCATAGGATGGAGAATTATTACAGACAGAAGCAAGCCAATGGAGCAAACACACAGAAGGAAGCAGAAAATCACTGGTTCATACGTCTCCTGAGAGAAAGACAAATAAACAGAGAGGGAGAGACATATAGAGAGGAGAATTCCTAGAGTTTTGGTTTTTTTCTCAATTCCTGTCCCATGAGAAGCAAACTTAACTTTTGTTTTTGTTCTATCCTATTTTTCTTTTCTTTCTTTTTTTTTTTTTTTTTTTTTTTGCAGTTTTTGGCCAGGGCTGAGTTTGAACCTGCCACCTCTGTCCTATTTTTCTAACTCTCAATTTCCTATCCAACCCTTCTACCGTCTATTCGCTATTTATTTTAGCTTAGTAGGTTTTACTTTCTCATACAAACGACATTATTCCTAACCATAGATCATGCAGGACACACAGAATTTAACCTTGACCTGATTGATTCATTAGTGGTGTGCACCCATAAATTGGGGCTTGATTAATTATGTTCAGAACAACAACAACAACACATTTCTGCAGGGCCCTCGCAAGAACACAACCTTAACTGATAAAGATTATCTATTTTCCCTCATACTCTTTGTATTAAAAAGGTCATTGGATTTCTTTTAGTCAGACTAATCTGGATTCTAATCCCACCTCTGCTCATGTAATAACTAAGTCAATTTAAAGAAGTTATAAAACTTCATTCTACTTTAGTTTAAAAAAAATTATTTTACTTCCACCCTAGCAATTTTCAAACATACTCAGAAGTAGAGAGAGCAATGTCATAAAAACCTAGATACATATCACCCAACCATAATAATTATCAAAACAACTTCAAGCTAATTATGAGACAACACCAGGCAAGCCTGTTGAAAGACATTCTACAAAAGAACTAATGAGTACTTTTCAAAAGTGTCAAGGGCACAAAAATCAGGAAAGATCAAAGGACTGCCACAGACCAGAATATGACAAGCAAATGTAATGTGGGACCCTGGGTTGGATGCCAAAAAACAAAAATGGCATTAGTCAGAAAAAAAAGAAAAAAGATGAAATTACAATAAAATCTCTAGGTCAGTGCTGTATTGTTAATTTCCTGGTTTTGATCATTACACCAGGTTTACATAAGATATTACAATAGGGGAAACCAGCAATGAGTATTTGGGGTCCCTATGCCCCCCGCAAGAATCGGAACTTTCTGTAATTCTAAAATTGTTTTAAAGTTTAAAAATAAAAACTTTTAAAAACATTATTTCCCAACATTCTGCCATTCTTGTTTCATCTCCTGCTCCCCACGCCCACCCCTCCCTTCTGTTTTGGCTTAAGCGTTTTAAAGTAAATCCAGACAGGATGTAATTTCAGCATTCAGTCTCTTAGTGATAAGTACACCATTCCATAGCATAATAACACAACCATACCCAACAAAATAACCAAAGATTACTTAACACCTAATTCCCAGTTTATGTTCCATTTTATGAAATGTCCCCAAAATGTCTACTTACGAGATTTTTTGGCCAAGTCAGGTTTCAAACAAGATCCTGATAGTGCATATTTTGATATGTCCCTTATGTCTTTTCATCTATAATAGTTGCTATTATTCTTTTTCTAATGCCATTTATTTTTCAAGAAACTGGGTCATTTTTCCTGTAGAATTTCCCACACTTTGCTTTGGATGTTTGCAAGCTGGTGGTTTAGTGGTTTATTATATAAAATGGAGATAATATCTCTCACCTAAGAGGGCTTTTATAAGGCTTAAATGAGAAAATATATGGGGGGATAAAGCACCCAGAGTTTAGTTCCTCACCAACCTCTATTTGCCACTTGTTTCTCCAATCCCTTCTGGGGGATTATAACGTATTTGGTTCAGAATAGTCATATTTATTTAATGTTAAATCACTATGGGACTCCTCAGAGAGCATTCCCCAAGGCTAACAGATGAGTTTTCACAAGTGCTATATAACAAAGACCTGACTCTAGAAAGAGACAAATAAAATCCTATTCCACCTCTAAAACTGATCTTGCTACTCAAAGCGTGATCTACGGGCCCGCAGCAGCACTTCCTCCGGAAGCTTGTTAGAAATGTGGGATCTCAGGCCCCGCGCAGAACTGCTGACCCAGACCACGCATTTTAACAAGAGTCCCCAGGATATTGGTGTACACACAGTAGATTGAGAAGCACGGGTCTTCAGAGCACCAAAATGTGGAGTTTAGTGCAGAAATTGGAGATTCCCTTCCTTCAAGCTGACAGAGAAGGTTCTGGTCTCCTCTCCCATTAGAAGGCCTGTCTCTCTGCCCTCAGCCCCTGTCTTTCTCTAAATGCCAACAAAGAGCTGGTCAGAGGGCAGCAGAAGTGAGCCCCTTCTTTCCTTTCTTTCTCCACTGACTCCTTAGAAGAAGGCTTTGTTTTGTTTTCAGGATATCGTGAGGGTACAAATGTGTTGGTTACATGAATTTCACATAGTTTGAGTCCCTTTTAAGTGTGCCCTTCATCCCAAACACTGTCACTGGACCCACCAGGTATGAATTTAGCCCGCCCTGCCCCTCCCACCTGCTTGTTTTCCCATGAGTTGTCTTTTTGCCTGTAGGTTTTACTTACTTCAAAGCTTCTGTTCACACTGTAGAAGGAAGATGTCCTTGCTTGGGTCTGAAGAGAGACCTCCAAGTGGGAATCTCAGATAACCAGTGAACAGGGGCCATCCTGACCTCAGCAGCACAGTTACTTCTCAGTCTGCACACTTTTTTTTATTTTAGAGAAATCTGATTTTGTTTTAACATGCAATCATATTAAACATACATATTAACATACATATAAGGAATTTTCATTTTGCCTCAGACTCCAGGGTAGAGCTGATATCTGCACTGCAAGTTAAACAGGATTAATTGCTCTGAGCATTATGATTTTCAAAAAGGAAAAAATAAAATAACCCTTTAAATTGCACAAAGAGAAGTGCAATGCATCTGAGTATTTTTAAGTAAATTCCAGATATCATAACTTTCCACTCGTATTTGTTCAAATATGTGTCTCTAACATGTAAGAAAAAAAATTTTTTTTGAGACAGAGTCTCACTATGTTGCCCTCAGTAGAGTGCCATGACATCACAGCTCACAGCCTCCAGCTCTTGGGCTTAAGCGATTCTCTTGCCTCAGCCTCCCAAGTAGCTGGGACTACAGGCGCCCGCCACAACACCCAGCTATTTTTTGGTTGTAGTTGTCGTTGTTTGGCAGGCCCGGGCTGGATTCGAACCTGCCACCTCCCGTGTATGTGGCTGTGCCCTACCCACTGAGCTACAGGTGCCAAGCCAACATGTAAGAATTTTTAAAACCTAATGAAAACAATAGCTTCATACCAAAAGGAGTTCACGACACTCCTTAATATCATTATGTTCAGCTTCCTCAATTTTCTCAAAATATTTTCTTTTTACAGTTGGTTCATAAATCAGGATCTAAGGTCCATATGATTCATTTGGTTAAGAGCTCTCTTAAGTCGCTCATTTTATCACGTTCCTACCAATGTTTTAATGCCACTTATGGATCAGAAAAACAGGGCCATTTGCACTCTAGGATTTCCTCAATTCTGGATACAGCTGGCTAATGGTTTCCTTGCCATTGTAACATATTTCTTTATTTCTTATAAATGGTTGGTTAGATATTACGTGGTTTTTAAATTAATATCAGGCAACGCAAAGTGACAGTCCTCAGTAGAGTGCCATGACATCACAGCTCACAGCCTCCAGCTCTTGGGCTTAAGCGATTCTCTTGCCTCAGCCTCCCAAGTAGCTGGGACTACAGGCGCCCGCCACAACACCCAGCTATTTTTTGGGTATGAACTATCTGTGTTCCCTCCTTTTATGTGTTGAAATCTTAACCCCTACTGAGGTGGTGCCAGATGGTGGGGCCCTTGGGAGGTGTTCAGGTCCTGGGAGTGGAACCCCCTTAGGAAAGGAATTGGAGTCCTCATGGAAGAGACACCAGAGAGTTCTCTCTTTCTGCCATGGGAGGGCACAAGAACGAGTCAGCCCTACAGCCCAGAGGGGGAGTGTCTCCAGAACCTGACCGTGCCTCCACTCTGACATGTTCTGCTGCTTGTGAGCCACATCGTCTGTGGTAGCTTGTCACAGCAGCTCCAGCTAAGACAGGGGCTGCCTGAGCACAGTGCAAGGGAGTCATCAGGGCTTTGACACTCCATAGAGCCAGTTCTGCTCAGGTTCTACAAACTTGACCCTGTCGCTTGAAGTCCTGTCATCCATCAATTCTCACATTACACTTCTATTTCTCAAGCCAAACAATGGGCATGCAAAAGGTCACCATGAAGATTAGATATTTGCAGAGAAATGCTTATTTCTTTTTTCCTCTCTTAACCTCATACTTCTTGACAGTCAACTCGGTGACTGGACTATATGGCCTAAGGTTCCTTTCCACCTTTGAAATTCCATGACTTTTCTTCCATTTTTGTATCAGAGACCAGATCAGTTAAATTGGCATGGGGGAGAATCCACTGTTTGCTTGCACTTTCTTTCTGATAGGAGGACTTAGAAGTCATTTCTAACCATGTCTCTATTAGACAGATGTTCATTTGCCTCTGACTGTGTGCACTACCTGGGGGAATATAACAGTCCTTCCACCCAGGTAGCTCACAGTTTGAGAGTGGAGGATGAAATGAACACTGAGGGTGTAGAAGCTACTCTAGAGGTTTCTGAAGGAGGTTCTTTCCCTAGAAGAGCAGAGTCAGAAACAAAGAGGGCAGCAACCTTCATCTTGTGTTTGAGTAACTCTTGTCAGTGGGGGTGGGTTTGGACTGGTCTCACCGCCCTCTTTCTCCCTCTAATTGTTCGCTTTGCCCCCTCCTTATGACTAAAGGCAAGATGATTATGATTTATTGAAGAATAATCAACAGATAGAAATAAGGGCAGGACCTAGAGATGCTGTGTTTGTGAAGAAGCCTGGATAGTCTCTCTTCTTCAACCAGGACCATTATAACGCTGCCTCCACAGCTAGCATCCCAGGAGACAACATTGAAAAAGTTGGGTGGCTCATATTTGTAATCCTAGCACTCTGGGAGGCCAAGACAAGCAGATTGCTTGAGCTCAAGAGCTCAAGACCAGCCTGAGCAAGAGCAAGACCCCATCTGTACTAAAAGTAGAAAAATTGGCCAGGTGTTGTGGTGGGTACCTATAGTCCCAGTTACTTGGAAAGCTGAGGCAGGAGGATCACTTGAGCTCAAGGGTTTGAGGTTGCTGTGAGCCATGACACTATGGCACTCTAGAGTGACAGAGTGAGACTCTGTCTCAATAAATAAATAAATAAACAAGAAAAAGAAACAGTTAGAAAGGAACAATTGGGACTGGGAGCAATGAATAACACTCTGGGGAAAAGTATTCAAGTGAAATGACTCAATTAAAAGTCAAAAATAAAATGCAAAAGAAAGAAAGAAATCCATCTCTAAAAGTTAAAAGCAGGCAGAGTCACAAAAAGGTTTTAATCTGCACGATCAGCATTTTTTAAGCTTCACGAAGATAGCAAAGTTGGTATAATCAAGTTCAGCTACATCAAGAAAGAAACATCTGACCTCAACAAGCAGTTTTCTACTTCAAGGTCTTAACCTCAATTTTGTTTATAGATTATTACTTTCCATGTGTCTAATATACATATACCTTAACATACCTATGCACATAGAATTTATGCATACCCACACTTATACACACATCCATACAAGGACTACTGAATATTATATCACATACTATAATATTAATAGGGTGATATAAAATCATCCTATATAAAGTAGTAAGTACACTGGAATCATATGAATATGATATATAAGTACTACATAATATGTATTTTTGAGTAGACTTGGGCCCTAAGATTTTTTTCAAGATCCTTAAGTGTTCTGTACCCTTCTTAAATTCTCTCAAGCACAGTATTCACAAACTACTATAGATGCCTTGAAATTAACACAGATGCACTGTGGCATCATAATAGAATTTTATTACCAACTTTCCTAGGATCAGAGAAGAAAAATCAGAATTTAAAAAAGTCATGAAATAATAGGACAATCACCACAGTGACAAATGGTGGGCCTTGACTCAGCCACCCACCCGCCTTTCATATAAGCACATTCAAGAACTCACCTGAAAGTATTTCTTTGTATTAAGTAGAAAATATGAGCAATGTACAGATATCAAGAGCATTAAAGAAAAAGAGAGAAAGAGAATTGCATATTCCAAAGTCCATTTCAATGCTTGATATGTTTTTTAATACATCATTTAGGGAGGTATAATTGGATATGAGATAATTTTATCATAATCCAATGATATATTTAACCAAGATCCCCCTATGGCAACCATCTAGGACACAAGATTCATTCATTGAGAAACATAACATCCAACCCCTCGACCAGTGGTTGGGTGCCAAGTAGCAGAAGCAAAATCAGATCACTCACATTATGATGTTTCCAAAAAATTATTAAACATAACTATAAACCAATGGGCATGAAATCAAGATTTGAGTGTAAACTTGGTAAGGGGTACGAGGCATGAATTTGAATATCTGGAAGCCCTCTGAAGTGATGGCTTACATCCCTAAATCTCCTATACTAGGGGTCAGAAAATATTTCAAGTAAAAATATTTTCATCCTTGTGAGTCACATGGTCTCAGTTGATCAAGTCTCTTAAACTATGAAAGTAGCCACAGAAAATACGTAAATGAATGTCCGTGACTGTGTTCCAACAATTTACTTTCAAAGCAGGGGGCTGATAGGGCCATAATTGGTTAACTGCTGTCTCATGTAATTGTCTATATATTCCCACCTAATTGAAATGAAATTTCTTCCTTAATATGAACTTTCACATACATGCACACACATAAATGAAAGCCAAAAAACAAAAGACAAAAAGACAAGCAAAACTCAATAATATATATTTGATTAGTTTGGAGTAAGTAGGTGCCTTGTTAATAACTTACTTTATATTATTTGGGGGATTATAAAGGCATGATTTGAAGTGGCTTTATCCCATGTTGAATTTGGGATTGAATGTAACATCTGTTATTCTTGATATATTTTGACGGAGAGCATTTCTATTCAGAGTATTTGCACTCCCTTTACAACTCTGGATTTATAACACTGGTAGATTTTCTTCTGAGTTAATGGAATAAAATTCTGTGATTTCATCATATGCATTTGATAGAATTTATAGAATCACTGCATGATGTGACAACTTTCCTTGAATATTTGGTTCTGAAATCGTAGTCACTTGCATGATGAATTTGTCCCTAACATCAGACTGATAAAATCTGAAAGCACAGACTTCTGATTTTACTTTCTATGTGGTTGTGAACAAAGTCTCACAGGCTAGTTACTATCATTATGTCTAATGGTGACACAAGACATAATATAAATTTTTTTTCTGATTTGTTTTAAATTTCAGATTAGGATCGGTGCCCATAGCACAGTGGTTACTGCACCAGCCACATGCACCGAGGCTGGTGGGTTTGAGCCCTGCCAGGGCCAGCTAAACATCAATGAACAAGTGCAACAAGAAAATAGCTGGGTGCTGTGGTGGGCACCTGTAGTCCCAGCTGCTTGGGAGGCTGAGGCAAGACAATAGCTTAAATCCAAGAGTTTGTGGTTGCTATGAGCTGTGATGCCATAGCACTCTACAAAGGGCGACATAGTGAGACTCTGTCTCAATAAATAAATAAATAAATTTCAGATTAATTAAGAGTACAAACAATTAGGTTATAATGTTTGCATTAGTTAGGTGAAGTCTCTGTAGCCATTGTGTCCTGCACCCAGGAGATGTGCCATATAACCTTACATTGTGCCCATTAGGTGGGAGCACACTGACCTCCTTGCTCCTTCCAACTCCCCCCAACTTGAATTAAATTGATTTTATCTCTTGTGGGGGTATGTATTAAATTGTCTCACTCTTATTCAGGCTTGTCTCTAACTTGTGAGCTCAGGCAACCCACCCTCTTGGGCCTTCCAGGGTGCTAAGATTATAGATGTGAGCCACTGCACCCAGCCTTGCTTTTCCATTCTTGTGGTACTTTACTAAAAAGAATATGTTTCAACTCCATCCAGGTTAATACATGCATTTTGTTTTTATTTTTAAAAGCCAGTGAAGGAGGATTCATTCCAAGTTAGGAAGTGACAGGGCACATGCTGGACTAATTGCATCCAGTATAGAGCAGCAGTTCTCAACCACGGTTGGCGTCTCCCTCCAAGGAGCCTTTGACCATGTTGGCCAAATGTTACCTAGAGACCTTTTTGGCTGTCATGCTAGAGAGGTGCTACTTGGCATCTAGCAGGCAGAGGCCAGAGTGATAGCTCCCACGACAAAAGATTATTTGACCTGAAATGTTTATATTGACAAGGGTGAGAAATCCCTTCTAGTGGAAGGACATACCATGCTCTTGGCTGGGAAGAATCAACATTGTTAACATGTTTCTACTACCCAAAGCAAGCTACATATTTAAAGCAATTTCTATTAAAATACCAACTTCATACTTTGACTAAGTCAATAATTCTTCGTTTTGCACAGAACCAGAAAAAAACAAAAACCCATATAGTCAAGGCAATTCTTAGTAATAAAAACACATCTGGAGGCATCACTCTACCAGACTTCAGGTTATACTACAAGTCCACAGTGATCAAATAACATGGTATTGGCACAAAAACAAAAACATAGGTCTTTGGAACAGAATTGAAAACCTAAAGAGGAAACCAGCCTTTTAGCACCATCTGATCGAAACCAAATGAAAGCACACACAGGGGCAAAGAATCCTTCTTTAATAAATGGACTGGAACCTCAGAATGGGAGAAAATATTTGCAGATTATGCCTCAGACAAAGGTTTAATAACCAAATACACAGAGAACTCAAGCGTATTGGCAACAAAAGGGCAAGTGATCCCATCTCAGGGTGGGAAAAGGACTTGAAGAGAAACTTCTTAAGCCTGTCTTAAAGAAGACAGGTGCACAGCCTATAGACACATGAAAAAATGCTCACCATCCTTAATCATCAGAGAAATGCAAATCAAAACTACTTTGAGATATCATCTAACTCCAGTAAGATTAGCCCACATAACAAAATCCCCAAAACAGAGATGGCGTGGATGTGGAGAAAAGGAAACACTTCTACATTGCTGGTGGGAATGCAAACTAATACATTCCTTTTGGAAAGATATTTGTAGAATACTTAGAGATCTAAAAATAGATCTGCCATTCAATCCTATAATTCCTTTATTAGGTATATATCCAGAAGATCAAAAATCACATCATAATAAAGATATTTGTACCAGATTGTTTATTACAGCCCAATTCATAATTGCTAAGTCGTGGAAGAAGCCCAAATGCCCATCAACCCATGAATGAATTAATAAATTGTGGTACATGTATACCATGGAATACTATGCAGCCTTAAAGAAAGATGAAGACTTTACCTCTTTTGTGTTTACATGGATGGAGCTAGAACATATTCTTCTTAGCAAAGTATCTCAAGAATGGAAGAAAAA
>CAUYON010120960.1:0-11552 GCA_963573935.1 Arctocebus calabarensis
GCACCTGTGGTCCCAGCGACTTGGGAGGCAGAGGCAAGAGACTCGCTTAAGCCCAGGAATTGGAGGTTGCTGTGAGCTGTGATGCCATAGCACTCTATCCAGGGTGACAGCTTGAGGCTCTGTCTCAAAAAAAAAAAAAAAAGAAAATTTATTTTGAATTTTTGAAGTAATGAGCATTAATTACTTTTATGATGGGGAGAGAGGAAAGAAGAAAAGAAGGAGGAGGGAAGGGAGAGAGGAAGGAGAAAGCAAGCCAAAAGAAAGAAGGCAAGACAGAAAGACAAAGAGAGAGAGAGAGAGAAAGCAAGTCCTCCACTCTCTCCCTGAATCAGATCCAGGGAATCTCATCTATGTCCCTTATCTGCAGGAGCAATAGGAACAGAGAACAGCAGCTGTTCACCCTCTTGGTACATTATTCATCATGTATTTATTTAATTCAGATTTGTCAGAGTCGAAAGAGCTCAAAATAAAATACACATAACTTTGGGCCATTTTGAATATCAAAACATTGAGCAATATTTAGGGGGGATAGAGGCAAGAGGGGAGCCAAGGGGGGGAAACATAAAAGGAACAAGTTCTATAAGAAAGAAACAGCACTTTCAAGTAAAAAGCAAAAATACCAGTCTGCTAAAAAGCCCAAGGGTCTGCAACTCCTTGTCTTAACTCCCTGTCCAAGGCTTATGACAGCCTTGTCCTCTAGAGGTTGGGCCAGAAAATCAGAAGAGGCCACTGTCCCCTGGATTCTCTTACGTCCTCAGAATACCCACAGCACTGGCCAGCAGCTGTGGACATGGTCTTCAAGATCCTCCTCCAAGCTCACCTTCCTCGGAACTCCTTCCTCTCTGCCCTGCGCTTCAGTGACAGCGCTTCTGCATCCCCACGTTTGCATGCCCAAGTTTTCAGTTATTTTGCACACGTCACTGCGTCACTCTGGACTTTGTTATCATGTTGGTTGTGTGTCTACTTTATTGTATGTATGTATTTATTTATTTATTTTGCAGTTTGAGCCAGGGTTGGGTTTGAACTCACCACCTCCAGCATATGGGGCCAGCGCCCTACTCCTTGGAGCTACAGGTGCCACCTGTGTGTCTACATTATTGATCTGAAAATGTCTGGGCACAAAGGCCTTGGGTGTGCCTCTTCGCCCCCTGGGTGTGCATGTGCTACCTTGTCCATGGAGGGTCTCCTGTGACCTTCGATCCCCTTCCCGTCACCTCTCCATGCTCTTCTCCAGTGACATTACCCAGAAGCCAGAAGGACCATGGTTAGCAGATGGCCACACAAACACGTCTGTCTAATTCTAGCCAAGGGCACAGGGGAAAGGACAGAGCCCAGGGACCTGTGGCCTCTTGTCTGAGGGGACGCTGGGCTAATAATAGGAGGAGAGATTAGGCAGGGATTTGGACTGCATTGTTATCTCACAGGAATGGCCTTTGAGGGCCTTTTTCCCAAGCTCTTCCCAGAGCAGCACCACCCCCCTCCTCGGCTGTGCTGCTGGAGGAGTGCCCACTGCCTTTCCCACTTCTCTCTTCTCTGACCCCCAGCCCTTCCCCCACTCCCTGTTCCTCATCCACATTCTCTCCGTGTTCTGGTCTCCTGCACTTATTTCTCCCCACTCCTCTGCTTAGAGCACTTCCTTCCACCACTCCCCATAGCCCTGCCCACATGGCCTTTGTCTCTGCCACTGGCCCTTCAGGCCCCTCTGTCTCACACCCTCTCTTCCCAGGAGCCTCACTGTCTTCAGCTTCAGGTGCCAGATTTGTTTTCCAGACTTACGACCTCTATCTCTTCTCCCCTAACACATTCATGCTCAAATCTGAGGCCCTCCGAGTCCTCCTCTGAGTCCTGCTCCACCTCTGTCCCTGTGGACAGACACAGGTAAGAGTGGCCTCCGCACGCCCAGCAACTAAGAGTCAGCACCACTGACACCAGGCACAGGGACACCTCTGACAAGACCAGGACATGCACTGTAGGAGACATCTCCCTGAGCCCAGCCATAGCTATTCTTAGGTACCCAGCACCACAAAAGGGCCTTTTGCTTTGTCTCCACCACCCCCACTGGTCTGCTCTTGGCAGCCAAGGCTGTAATCTCAGAGACAGGGGCCCAGGCACGGGGAGGCCGGACTAGAACCTGTGCCCCCTGCCCGGGCTGCTCAGAAACATGAGGCTCTGCCCTTGGACAAGGTCACCTCCCTCCAGGACACACAGACACACAGCTCTGCCTCTATTTCTGTGGTCTTGGCCTATTCAATCCACTGCCTTTGTTCCCAGGGTTAGACCTCAGTTCTGCCTGTCCCACCCCTCTGGTTTCTCTGCCATGTCTCTACAGACCTCCCTGTCCGTCCCTCTCTCCTGTCCCGTCTGTTGCCGCCTCCTGGACCCCTTTCCCGATTTTCCCCACTCCCAACAAACCAATAATGCTACCATCCTGCTTCTTTCCCACTCTTCCTGACCAGAAAAGTCCAGGTTTTTTAATCTGGTAAACTGAAAATACTTTGAAAAAGGCTTTTCTTTCCTTGTAGCAAGTAAGGAAAGACGCTTCAGATGTTAACCTAACCAGCTCTCAGCCTCTGGTCTGATGCAGGACCCGGAGAGGCAGTCTTGCGGGCTGCCCTGAAAATCTCCCTTAGGGGAAAGCAGCAGCCAGCTCCCCAGGATCCTCTCTTCCACCTCTGACTTTGTGAGTCTCAGAGCTGGGCAGTCGCTCACCGCCCCCTCCCAGGGCCAGAAGGACCTGCATAATGTGTGTATCTCTTTCTTTGCTCATTTGGTTTCTAGTTCTTATGGAGAACTTTGCGGCATGTGTAGCAAGAGCCTGGAATTAAAGTTCTGCACCAAGCCTAGGCTTTCACACCCAGCTGCAGGGAAGCTGCACGGCCCTGCAGCACGGGAGCCGCAGAGCAGGCTCAGCTCTCCGCCCTCTCCTTGAAACACCAGCCAAGAGCCCTGACCCAAGAGACCACGAGGGTTAGAGGTTGAGGCCAGTAGAGGCACCTGCACCTTCATACCAGGAACATTATCTTTACAGGTAAAATAAAACACTGAAGCAAAAATAAGCAGCAGACACTAAGCTACCAGGGATTACTGAGGTTTCCAGATCACTCCCTGCCCACTAGCCCCGCTTTAGTCAGCAGATGGCAGAAGTCAGGAGGCCAAGTCAGTGAAGGCCCAGGGATGAGAGCCATGGCTGCAGCGAGCTCTGCTCTGAGCTCCCCACGTGCATAACTGGAGGTGAGGAGTCAGCTGAGCCTCATGTTTGCAAGCCAACCTGATGGCAGTGGGCACCCCAACTCTCTGGGGGTTCTCAAACTGCCCCCTAGGCTTCCGGAAAGAGAGATGGGAATAAGAAAACGAACTAGAAAATGTAAAAGGGAATGGGACCAAAATAGGGCATCTTTTATCACCCACTTTTCACCATGTGCAGGACGTGAAGACAAAACAAACCTTGCTACTTGGCCAGTTTCCTTTTTAGCTGCTGTCTAATCTCATTCCTTTCACTGCCAAACTCCTCAAATGCATGTGTACACCCACTGCCTCCACTTCCTGTCCACTCATCCTTTTCCTAATTAACTCACTGTAGCCTGGCTCAGCCCTGTGACTCTACAGAAGCTGTTTGCTCCAAGATAACCCAAGTTCCCTTCTGTCTTCCTGACCGCCTTTCTGTGGCATCTGACACTACCAGCCACCTGCTCCTCTAGAAATACTTCTTTTGGCTTCTAGGAAACTTCCCTTTCTCATTCTCCTTTGCTCTCTTTCCATCTCTTTCATCTCTTTTCATCTCTTCATTCTCTGTGGGCTTCTCTTCCTTCTCGCATCTTTTTTACTGCAGGCATCTCCTCCGGCCTTTCCCCTTCTCTCCAATCTCATGGCTTCTCCCACATCCCATGAGGTAATTAATGAGCTTTCTTTCTCCAGTTCTGCCCCCTGGCACCATAATTCCATATTCCTATAGGAATGCAAAACATCTTCCATAGATCACCCACTGTTGCCTCCAACTCACCCAAAACAAACATTTCCTCCTAACAGCTTATTCCCTTTTGCCATTATTTCCATCCTCGTCAACACCGTGCAGTCATGACTCTTCTTTATTTCTTGTACCAGTTTGTGAGCAAGGTATTTTATTCCTTCTTCAGAAATGCTTTCCAGTCTTGCTTTCCCTTTTCATATCATCTGGGCCCACTCTCCTCCAGACCTTGACCGCTACTATACTCTCCTCCTGCAGCTTCCTCCCTAAAGCACCCAACAATATCCCTGCTAGGCCCCTCAAACTGCTTTCAAGACATCACAACGACTACCCTAGAACTTTAGTTCCTCTTTGCTTCCAATATATTGTCCATTTTGTTGGTCTGGGAAACATGGCAGAGTTAATAGAAAGTATTTTGGAGCAAGATAAACCTGGATCTGAATCCTAATGCCACGTTTGTTGTTTGACCTTGAGCAAACAGCTTAGCCTCTCTGAACCCTGGGGCTCATCCATAAGATGCAATTTAAGTGGGTGGCACCTGTAGCTCAGTGTGTAGGGTGCCAGCCACAAACACCGAGGCTGGCGGGTTTGCACCCGGCCTGGGCCAGGTAAAGCAACAATGACAACTGCAACAACAATAAAAACAAAAACAAAAAGGCAGGCGCCTGTAGTCCCAGCTACTTTTGAGGCTGAAGCAAGAGAATCACTTAAGCCTAACAGTTTGAGGTTTCTGTAAGCTGTGACATCATGGCACTCCACCCAGGGCAACAGCTTTAGAATTTGAATCAAAAAAAAAAAATACAATTTAAGTGACAGGGAACTATGAGTATCATGTAAGAACATGTGTAAAACACTGTGCTTGGTATCCAGCACTCAACGCTTATAACCTTCCCCCTTTTCTACTTTTTTCCTTCTACCACAGCTTGTGCTAGGCCGAGCCTGGCAACCCCAAGAGACTGCTCCAGGGATATCTGGGAACAGAGCACAGGTCCTCAGGTATCCAGACCCCTCACGCCATTGCCTGACCTGGTGCATGTCCTCTGAATGACCACCCTCCTCCCCGTCCATGCCTTTGGTCATGCTGTGTCTCTGGCTGCTTAGAACACATCCTGATTCCTGGTGCTTCTCAAAGCCCTAGTCTTCCCTTAAGCCCCAGTGTCACGTCCTTGCCTTGAAACCTTTGTTCCAGCCTATGCTGCACAAGAGCTTTTTCTGCCATCACATTGCTCCAAGTCTAGATCACACTGTCCAGCCCCAAGCCGTTCTCCCCCAGTTCCCAGAGTGTTATATTGGCTCCCGCAGTGGGTGTGAGTGCCTTGAGTCAGAGGTCACCGATACCCTGTGGCCCCAGCAGAACCTGGCATGTGGCAGAGGTCAGTGATGCATCTGACTGGCTGACTGAGATCCAGCCGGACTAGGCTGGGGACTGGAACCTTGGACCTCTTGGCAAGTTTGTCAAGCACCAGAGCCACAGAAGGTAGCCCAGACTCTCTCTGTGCCATCAGCACTTCTGCAGAGGTGTACGCATGGGCACAGATATGGCTGTGGGTATACGTGCTTGGGTGCATTCTCCTGCATTTAAGGTGGGGGTGTAGAAGAGAGGAGAAAGGCACTGGTCCCAGGGAGGCCTGCTTAAGGAATGGAGGCCTCTGACCAAGGTAATTAAACACAGAATGCCCTCTCCCCTTGGGAATAGGCTCCTCATTGAGCACCTGTCCTCCCCTCCTAGTGGGTCCCATATTCACCACAGCCTGTGCTGGGCCAGGCCTGGCAACCCCAGAACACTGCTCCAGGGATATCTGGGAACAGAGCACAGGTCCTCAGGTGCAGGAGCAGGGCCTGTGGTGTGGCCACAACCAGAGCCCAGCACAGACAGAGCAGTGCACAGGGCTCCAGGTCTGGGCACTGAAGCATCCAGCAGGTCAATCCAGGATGCTGCTTTTCAGTTTCCCAATTATTTCATCTCACAATATTCTAGCCATTCTCCTTCCAGAGTTTTCAGCACCTCTACATCCTAAACTCAGCCTGGCTCCAGCCAGGGGTGTTTGGGATTGCTGAAGGACCCCTGGTCAGCCCAACCCTGGTTCTGCCTATCTCCTAAGGGCCCCTCCATAGCCAGCTCCTTATGGGCCTCAGGACACACATTATCCTGTCATGAAGGAAGTTCAGTGGGTGGTAGTCAGCCATTGAGCCTTTCCTGGCTCAGGGCAGGACTGTGTGACTGTCTGAGGACCTTGGCCTCCTTGAGTCTTGTTTGGCCAAAGAAACCAAAGGGCTGCAGGGTGCCTGGTCCATCCCAGCCTAGACTGTCTCCAAGTGGATTTAGTGGGACCAAAGAACTTATAGCAGGGTGCCTGGCCCTACCGTGTATACTCCGGCTTCCTCAGGCACTAAAGCGTCCAGCGGGTCACTCCAGGATGCTGTTTTTCCGTTTCCCAATTATTTTATCTCACAATATTCCAGCCATTCTCCTTCCTAACACAAAGGCTACTGCTTAGTAAGGGTCCACAGTGTGTCTGGTGTGTGCTAGGCCCCTCACATGCAGCCTCTAATGGTCTTAATAGCCCTAGAAAGAAAATGTGATTATGTCCATGTTATAGTGACAGGGGTTGTGTGACTGACCTACATCCCACAGCCAGATACTAGGTAGGTTGCAAAGTGGTCCTTTGTGACTGACTCTGGAGCTCGCCAGGCTGCCCCTCTTACGCCTTTGTGGTCACTTTCCACAAAGCTTCCCTTCTGGGGTGTCGTGCCCCTCCAAACATTCCCTGAAGGCAAGATCTACCTTCCCAAACCCCTGCACACTAGACTGAGCCAGCCCAATCCTACCCCCACCCCCCAGTCTTTCCAGCTGTCCACTGTCTGTCAGAAAGCAGAGACTCTGGGGGGAAGGGGTGCAGTAGGCAGTGCAGAGGTACAAAAGATTTTGGAGCCAGCAGGAAGACAAAAGAATGACAAGAAGGAGCAGCTGTTTGTTAAGGGAAACCTGAGACAAGCATGAAGCTCAGCTCCCTAATCTCAGGCTCGTGTGGAGCCAGCGCAGGGGCCCCCCAAGGTCAGGGATTCTAGGGGCAGGCGGATGGGAGAATCAGCCTCCACCCTCGGGTGGGTCCCCTCTCCTGTGTACACAAACAACTGGTGCCTCATTCCTCTTCCTCCTGCCTCTTTCTGCCCCACCTGTCCCTTCTCTTTGAGTTTTGAGGAGCCTTTCTGATTTCCTTCTTTTCATGCCAATGTCTCTTCTACTCGGCCCTAGTGTCCCCCACCCATTCTTGGTAGTAATTTTAGCAACTTTTCCTCTGAACTACCGCTGGCATGTTCACAGCAAATGGCTCCTGATTGGGCCTGACACTTGATGCGGGTGGTGACAGAGCCCAGACAAAGCGGGCACAATGCAGGGGAGGGGAGGACAGAGGGACAGATCACCTTCCTTCCACTCCAGGCCTTATTTGGTCTACCTTGCTGAAGCTGCCCTCCTTCCAGCTCTTTTTATTTATAGCATTTGCTCTGCTATCCTTTGTCTTGTCTGCTGTCACCCTGTAGTACACTCCACACAGTCCCCACCCACCCCACATGGTGGGGCCCCCAGCCCCTCACTCTCCTCACTGGGAATGTCCGTGTTGTAAAGCTTAGGTCTAAATTCCGCTTCTACAAACAGTTTCATAAAGCTACCCAGAGGAGGGATCTTTCTTTTGGTCACAGTCCTGTTCTCATTGACTAGATCAATGCCTGGTATAGAGGAGGCACCCTACAAATACTTGCTGAGTGAAGGAGTGAGCAAAGCTGCTCAGTCTTCAGACAGCAGCAAGCTGCAGAAAGGGAATCATGATGGAGCTGAGAGCAGGGGCTGGCAGGACTGCAGACAAATGGGAATCTTTAAGGACAGCAGCTCCTCCAATGTATGTGAGCTGTGAGCCTAGCTAGGGAGGCGAGGTTTGCTCTAGAACAGGGCGTGGAGAAAAATAACACAGAAGCACCAGCAGGCCACAAGCCCCCAAACCTGAAAGGAGAGAAACAAAGCGGGGTGGCTTTCCTAAAGGAGAAAAGGCTTCCCAGCTCCACAGCCAACAAAGCCTGTCCCTAGTGAAGACACCAGCTATGAAATGGCCCGATTGTGTCCCAAGCGTCCTTGGTGCATCTCAGTCACCTGCATCTGTGCCTGATCCCTGGGAAATTGGGAGAGGTGATAGTTTTGTGCTTGGAAATCTGGAAGGGGTGGATGTAAGAGTTTTTGCCCTCCACTGCCAATCCCTGATGTCCCTACCAATGGGGCTGGCTCCTCAGCGCCTGGCAGGGCCTAGCTGGGACTGCCTCAGCAACCGTACACCTCAGCACTGCAGAGCCACGGCTGCGTCAGATGTGTCAGATGCGGCCCCTGCAGGTCGTGGTCTACCCCCCCACTTGCCCTACCACACACACACACACACAGCCTTTCAATGTCCTCAGACTGTGCTTCAGTTGCTAAGCAGCCCCCAGAAAGGCCCTCTCCTGCATTTTCCCTTCCCTGCTATGCCCACCCCACCTTGAAAATGTACCTGCTGTGCACCCCATCCCCCAGACCTGCTTCTTCCCCGCCAAGCTGACAGCTAATCAGATAGATTAATCCACATGCACAGAAGCACTGTGCTTAGGAAGAGGGGGGCATTTCAAACCAAAGCTGCAGTGGTTGCCTGGACACGGAGCCAGTCACACTTGTACTCTGTTGTACTTGCTGGAAGAATGTGGCATCGGCTACTTTCTGTGCTCATGGACTGGTCCCCAGTTCCTTCCCCCCCCTCCTCCGTAGCTGCTCCCAAAGCCTGCAAAAAGTAAAATTTTTCCTGTCCTTCCCTTCTACCCCACTCGCCAGAACACCAGTCACCTTCAGGTCTGGACAGAGGTCACCCCACCAGAGGCTGGTGGGCCAGACAACCGCTGTCTTGGTTAGGGTCTTCTAGCTCAGAGCAGCTGTTATCTGTAGCACTGAGAGGCTCTGGCTCTAGCCCAGAGCATTTAGTACCTGCATTTTAAAAAAATGAGTCAGGAAAAAAAGCTCCAAACTGGGGTCTGTGTCCTGCTCTCTGCACATAGCGTGTCCTTGCCTCTCTGGACTCACAGCCCTTCTTCCCAGCCTCATTTACTGAGGTTTCCTGCCTTGAACTTTGCTGCTTTGATTAGCTCTATGACCTTAAAGATGCAATCTCCATAAAATGAAGGGCTTGGACAGATCACTAACGCCCTGTCTGGCTCTGAGGCTCAGTGACCTCAACACATTGCCTGCTGGTCCAAGGAAATCAGTGCTCAAGCCAGAGTCCCCACTTCTAAGTTCCCTGGGTGTTGTTCTTGCCACTTGGCTAGGAAATCTCCTTCCAGCGGCCCCAATCTAGCCCCCAACCTGAGCCAGTACCCCCAACTCTTTCCCACTCCTCTCTGCTGCTGACACTCAGCCTCTTCCCATCTCTCAGTTGGATTAGGACCCGGAATAGGGGAGCAGGAAGAACTCTATGGAAATGGGGCCAGGCCCGCACAGGAGGCAGAGTACCCAAGGGGCTGCAGTGTCCAGGGCCAGGAATGCCCTGAGGGAGAGCCAGGGTCCTGCCCCCCTGCAGTCATGGTGGTCGTGGTCAGTTCTCTCTCCTACCAGCTGTGGAATGTGAAGTCTGGCCCAGGAGATATTTTTGCTGCACTTTGAGCCACCCCGCCCCCTGGAACTCAGACCCTGCACACTCCATGCCATAACAATGACGACCACTTCCAATTGTTTCCTAGCTGAGGGGGGGTGTGGGGTAAGCCCTGTTTGGGAAGAGGGGGGAGCCTGGGGGAAATACTTCTAGTGACAACAGCCCTTTCTAAATCCGGCTAGGGACTGGGTGCAGGTGGGGGTGGGGTCGCCCTGCTTCCCCATATATACAGCCCCTGAGACAAAGTCTGGCTCCACAGCTCTCTCCTGCTCCCTGTTGTCTTTCTTTGCTGTTCTCAGGTAGGAGTGGGAGATGGAGGCCTTCTTCTGGGATAAGGGAGCTCCAGGTTTAGGAAGGGGTTCCCCTAGGAGCAGAAAGCTTCACACGGGGCTTCATGCAGAGTACTCGGGTCCGGCCGTTGAGCACACTTGTGCAGGTCTAAATGTGAATATGTGCCATCGGAGTGCAGGACTCATGTGTCACCTCACTGGCTAAGATACAGAAATTCCAAGAGGGAGATGTGTGTTTATGATCATGCCTGAGAACAAGCAGGTCCATTGTGAGAGGGGGGAAAGATGGTGGGAAGAGATTACATAGGAAGGGGGCATACTTACAAGCTAACTCTGTGAGGCTTTCCCTGTCCCCGCACATGGAGGCGCTTATCTGCATCCAGGAGTCATGACTATTCACAGCACCCCCTACAGGAGGAGCTCACAGGCACATGGCAGTGGGTGTGCCAGGTCCTAGTATACTGAGGAATATGAGCCATGTGAGCCTATTGATGATGTGCACATGCTCAAGTGTGCACATCTGCTCTCGAGGCATATACGGCACCCTCAGGGCGCTGTGGCACAGGCAGGAAGTCTGGCTGTGAGCAAGATGTGTGCGTGCACAGGGGGCATGTGTGTTCGTCGAGGGTGTGTGGAAAGCATCCAGCTGTGTGGGGGTTTTGTCTGTGAGAGGAGGCCCACAGCATCTCCTCTCAGAGAACCTCCTCAAAGTCCGATGACAAAATAGGGGACAGGACGGAAAAAACTGGCATTAGAGTCTTGAGAGTTGGGTTGTAGGCTCAGCTCCACCCCTTATCCTTACGTGCCCTTGGACAAGCAAGCTGCTTAACCTGGATGTATTCACCTGCCCAACGGGTGAGGACTGAGGAATAGAATGTGCGTTGAGGTGCTCTGCAGACTGGAAAGCACTGACCATTAGTTGACCATTGGTTGTTTCTCAGTTGGCTCAAAGAAAGAAGGTCTCACTAGATGTGTGCAGGCAAGGGTGGGGCCGGCTCCCAGGAGTGCAGAGGATTAGGGCTCAGAGTTGAGGTTGAGTTGGCTACAGAAAACTGTCCTTGGTGGGGGAAAGGGAATCATGTTTGGAAAGCAAGAAGGAGAACGCAACCAAAGAAGCTGACCACCACTTCCACATTGTTTCCAGGTCTGGGGGAGGAAGGGTGCTGAAGGACAGAGCCGGTAGAAACAGGGATAAGGGACTGGCCAGGACGGGCGACAACCTGACTCAGCCTCTTCCCTCTCTCCAGGTCCCTGCAGGCCTAGGCTCTTTTTCTCATCTGTAGACACAGTTGAGAAGCCAAGGTAAGAAAGCTAAAGCTGGCTCAGCGCCTGTGGTTCAACGGGCTAAGGCGCCAGCCACGTACACCTGAGCTGGCAGGTTCAAATCCAGCCCAGGCTCGCCAAACAACAATGACGGCTGCAACCAAAAAAAAAAATGGCTGGGCGTTGTGGCGGGCACCTGTAGTCCCAGCTACTGGGGAGGTGGAGGCAAGAGACTCGCTTGAGCCCAGGAATTGGAGATTGCTATGAGCTGTGATGCCACAGCACTCTATCCAGGGTGACAGCTTGAGGCTCTGTCTCAAAAAAAAAAAAAAAAGAAAGAAAGAAAGCTAAAGCTAAAGCATGGGAGGGTCTGGG
>CAUYON010120961.1:0-137621 GCA_963573935.1 Arctocebus calabarensis
GTGTCCATTGTGTCACATGAGCTGTGTTCAGGAGTTTGGCTAACATGGTGTAGCTTTGACCATGTGTCCATTGTGTCACATGAGCTGTGTTCAGGAGTTTGGCTAACATGGTGTAGCTTTGACCATGTGTCCATTGTGTCACATGAGCTGTGTTCAGGAGTTTGGCTAACATGGTGTAGCTTTGGCCACGTGTCCATTGTGTCACATGAGCTGTGTTTAGGAGTTTGTCATAAGCTAACAATGTAGCTCCTGCTGAAACCATGTATGAGTATCAAGGGACGGGGAAATTGTTAGGACGAAGATGCTGGGCAAAGAACATTATTGTATTTGCCAAAGGTGTCTGCAGGACATCCATTTAGGGAACAAACTGGAGAAAAGAATAACTAAGGGAAATATTTGCTGACTGCCTACTGCGTGGCAGATATTTTACCTGGTACATAGTTCATTCCATCATTTCAACAAAACTCTTCAAAAGACAAGACATTATCATATGTGTTTTCAGCTGAAGAATTTTAGTCTCTGACAGAAAGTAGTTTAAGGGCTTTCAGGAAAGCCTTTGACTTTTACCATTTCAACCACACTAGCAAAAGCCATGGGAATGAATAAGTTCAGTCCTAGAAAGTGTATAAGATGATAAAGGAAGAGAGTCCAGAATGGAACCCACATTTAAGGAGTAAGCTGTAAAAGAAGAGTCACTGAAGGGAACTGAAAAGAGGCAAACTTATAAAGAAAATGTTGATATGTTAAAACTAAAGGATGAAAAGCTTTCAAAAAGTAAGACTTAAACAAGAGTATCATAAACGACAGAGAGAAGTCAGGGCAGAACAGTCTGCAGCAGCAATTAATTACTTCTTGGTACAGTTACACTGCCCTGCCCTGACTGAGATAGCTTAGGAGCCGATCACCTCCCAGCTGGACTATTATAGAAGCTTCCTGTTTGGCATCCCTGTCTCCATTCTCATCTCTACAGATCCATCTTCCACATTAACTGCAGAGGGATCTTTTAAAGCATGGACTTGATCAGAGCACCTCATGCTTGCTTAGAAAACTTGAGAAGAAGCTCTGCATTGTTTCTCTTGAAATATATTACCACTACAAACCAGTTTCTAGCAACATTTCTAGTTCACTATATTTTTATATAAACAAAGCCTCATTAAACTACTTACAATTTTCCAGGCATTCAAGCTTCCTTTACATTCAGTGCTTCAGCCCCTGCTATTCTTTTTGCTTGGGAGATTTTTGGACTTCCATCCCCAAAATTAGCCCCTGGTGGAAAGATTCTCTCTCCTGGTTGTGGTGTTAATTACATGGCAATATAAAATGTTAGATTTTACTGTATATAAATTTTACCTAAGTAAACTTTTAAAAAACGATGTCTGGATAATCTCCAAATTTTTGGCAATTAAAACATTTCTCAAGACCCAACAAGTCAAAGACAAAACTCAAAGAAAATTGGTAAATATAAAATCAATAAAACCCAAAATATTTTAAGCTAAATAAAATTGATAAATCTTTAACTAAACTGATTAAAAAATAGGGCAGAAAATGTAAATTACCAAAATTAGAAATAAAAGAAGGAATAAATCAATAAAAATCAATAGAAGTCTTATAGACATTAAAAGAATATTAAAGAAATACTATGAAACACTTTACATTAAGATATTCAATAAATTAGGATAAATGTATAAATTCTTTAAAAAACACAATTACTAACTCGGTGCCTATAGCTCAAGTGGCTAAGGTGCCAGCCACATACACCAGAGATGGCATGTTTTAATCCAGCCTCGGCCTGCCAAACAACAATGACAACTACAACCAAAAAATAGCCAGGTTTTGGGGCAGGCACCTGTAGTCTCAGCTATTCAGGAGGCTGAGGCAAGAGAATCACTTAAGCCCAGGAGTTGGAGGTTGCTGTGAGCTGTGACGCCATGGAACTCTACCTACGGCAACAGCTTGAGGCTTTTGTCTCAAAAAAAAAAAAAAAGAAAGAAAGAAAAGAAAAGAAAGAAACACAGATTATCTAAACTGACACAAGAAGAAATAAAAATTCTGAGTGTCACCATGTCTAGTAAAGAAATTAAGTTCTTAAAAATAAACCATTCTACAATAAGAACTTCAGGAACACATGACTTCCACCTTGAATTTTACCAAAACTTTAAAGAAGAAATAATAATTTTACAAAAATTCTTTCAAAAAACAGAAGAAGAAATAATTTTGAATTCATCTTATGATATGAGTACAGTAGAATTTTTACTTCAAAACAGGATGAAGACATAACCAAAACAAACCAAAACAAACAACCTCCAACCCCCCCAAAAAAAAACCACCAAAAAAAAGGAAAAGAAAACTAATTCCCTCACTAAAATAGACACAAACATTCTAAATAAGATTGGAGTAAATTGAATTCAGGAATATATAAAAAGGAGATGATATTATGACAGAGGGAATTTATCCCTGGAACGTAAGGTTGATTTAATACTCAAACAAACAATTCATTTTGGCCTATTTACAGAATAAAGGAGAAAAAGGATATGATTTA
Organism: Arctocebus calabarensis; assembly: GCA_963573935.1. Classification (NCBI taxonomy): domain Eukaryota; kingdom Metazoa; phylum Chordata; class Mammalia; order Primates; family Lorisidae; genus Arctocebus; species Arctocebus calabarensis. The sequence goes on from CAUYON010120961.1 coordinate 2,540, forward strand.
GCACAATAGATATAGGAAAAATTTGACAAAATTTAATAGTAATTCATAATAAATTCTTTCATCAAGCCATGAGTACTAGGAAATGTCCCTGGTCTGATAAAAACTGATCTATGAAAAACCTATACATAATATTCTACTGCATAGTGAAAGACCAAATCCCCTCACCACTCAGATAAGAACAAGCCAATAATGTCCACCCTCATTCCCATTCAACATCATACTGGAGGTGGTAGCTATATAATAAGGTAAGAAAAAAAAGTACAGGATAAAGACAGAGAAAAAATAAGCTGTCTTTATTTGTAGATGATACTGTCATGACATACAAGATCTTTAAAAATCTATAAAATCATTAGAATTTATGAATGAATTTAGCAATGTTGGAAGGTAGGAAACATGTCTGTATACTAATGATGAACAAATTAGATAATGATGTTTAAAAATACTGCTTATGGTGGCACCTGTAACTCAAGCGGCTAAGGTGCCAGTCACATATAGGAGAGTTGGCAGGTTTGAATCCAGTCGGGCCTGTCAAAAAATGACAACCACAACCAAAAAATAGTTGGGAGCTGTGGTGGATACCTGTAGTCCCAGCTACTTGGGAGGCTGAGGCAAGAGACTCGCTTAAACCCAGGAGTTTGAGGTTGCTGTGAGCTGTGACACCACAGCACTCTACCCAGCGTGATAGCTTAAGGCTCTGTCTCAAAAAAAAAAAAAATATACTGTTTACAGTACCATCGTAAACATGAAATATTTTGGAAAAGATTTAATGAATTACACTGAAAAGTTCAAGACATGTCTGAGATGTAAAGGACAACCTACCTAAAAAGAGAAAACGGTTATTATGTTCATGGGGATTGGAAGATTCCATGTTGTTACAATGCACATTCTTCCCAAATTGACCTATAGATTTAACACAATCATAATCTCAGTGGAATTTTGTAGAAATTTACAAGCTAATCTTAAATTTATGCAGAAATGAAAAGTACACTGAATAACTAAGTCCTGAAAATGATGAAGGACAAATTCAGAGAACTTATTCTACCTGATTTCAAACTTACTAAAAATCTCCAGGATGAAGCAGAGTGGTAAAGGCAAAAGGATAAATGTATGGAACAATGGAATAGAATAGAAAGACTAAGAGGAAATTAACATGGAAGGTCAAGATAGTTTCAAAAATTTCTGCCAAAGTAATTCAAAGGGAGAAACAGACTGCTTCGTTCAACAACTAAGTTTACATTTAAAAAAAAAATTGAACTTTGATCTCTATCTAATACCATTCAGAAATGTAAACTCAAAGTAGAAATAGAACCAGACATAAAAGCTATGACCACACAATTTCTAGAAGTAGATATCAGGGAAAATATTTATGGTCTTAAGTTACACAAAGATTTCTTAGAGAAGAAAGTCAATGTGCTAAACTATGAAACAAAAATTGATAATTTGACTTAACCAAAAGAAAAACATTCCTCAAAAAAAAAAAAAAATTCAGAAAATGAAAAAAATCCTACAATGGGGAAAAAATTATTCTCAATACATATAGTTGACAAATGACATACAGAATATATTTTTTAAAAGGCGCCTGTGGCTCAGGGAGTAGGGTGCCAGCCCCATATACCGAGGGTGGTGGGTTCAAGCCCGGCCCCAGCTCAACTGCAAAACAAAAAAATAGCCAGGCATTGTGGTGGGTGCCTGTAGTCCTGGCTACTCGGGAGGCTGAGGCAGAAGAATTGCCTAAGCCCTTAAGTTGGAGGTTGCTGTGAGCTGTGTGACGCCACGGCACTCTCCCGAGGGTTAATAAGTGAGACTGTCTCCGAAAAAAAAAATTAAAAGAAAAAAAGTTACAATTTACTAGTAAAAAGATGAGCAAACCAAATAAGACAAAATGGGCAAAAGTGAACAGATGCTTCCCTAAAGAAGTGCATTAGTTTTTCATTGCTCTGTAACATATTACTGCAAATTTAAGGGATTTTAAAACAAAACCATTTATTGTCTATATTTCTGTAGGTCAGAGGTCTGGTGTGAGCTTCACTCTTACTAGGAGGGTCCACTTTTATTTGGAGAATCCACTCTTAAGTTCTCTCAGGCTGTTGGAAAAATTCACTTTCTCATGGTTCTAAGAGTATGCATTTTCTTGCCGGTTGTTGGCTGGGGACTATGCTTAGGGGATTGAGGCCACTCTCAGTTCCTTACTGCCTGGCCCTTTTCATCTGTGAAATTGAAAACCTCCCTCACATCAATCACTTCTCCTTCTTTATCTATCTCACTCTCTTTTCTACCACCAGACTGAGAAAACTGATTTTGAAGCATTCACATGATTAAATTAGGCCACCTGGGTAATAGGCCTACTTTATTTTTCAGCTTTACTGCAGTATAAGTGACAAATAAAACTGTATATATTTAAAGTGTATGATATATTCATTGGATAAGCATTGTCAAATTATTACCCAACAAAATGCATCTATCACCTCACGTAGTTGCTTTCTTTCAAATTATGAGAACAATTAAGATCTGTACTCTTAGCAAGTATCTAATACAGTATTATTAACTATACCTATCACTTTGTGCCTTAGATCCTCAGAACTTACTCATTTTATACCTGAAGATTTTGTGCCATTTGACCTTCTTATTCCTAGTTCGCCCACTCCCCAGCTATTGGCAACCACCATTCTATTCTCAGTTTCTATAAGTTTGACTTTTTCTTTTCTTCTTGGACGCCATGTGAAAATGTTACCATACAGTATTTATTTTTCTGTCTGGATTATTTTACTTAACATAATGCCCTCCAGGTTCACCCATATTGTTGTCACAAAGGGTAGGATATGCTCCTTTTCATGTCTTAATGCTCCATGTGTGTTATCTCATATATTAGTTATCCATTGATTCATCAACACTTATTTCCATAGCTTAGTTGTTATGAAAAATGATGCAATAACTTGAGAATGCAGATATCTTCTCTTTATAAACTAGTTTTGTTTTCTTTAGATATATACCTTGAAGCTGGATTGTTGGGTAATGTGGTAGTTCTATTTTTAATTTTTTGAGGAACCTCCACACTGTTTTCTGTAATTGTTGTACCAATATACATTTCTACTAACTATGCTCAAGGGTTCCCTTTTCTCCGAATCCTCACCAACATTTATTACCTTCTATTGTTTCAATAATAGCCGCCTTAATTGATGTGAAGTGGTATCTCACTGTGCTTATGATTTGCATTACCTGACGATTAGTGATGTTGAGAACTTTTCTGTGTAATTGTGGCCATTGTACATCTTCTTTGGAAACAATGTCTATTCAAGGCCTTTGAATATGTGATTTATTATGATATTAATCAGTATAAGTTCCTTAATATTTTAGGTATTAACCTTTTATCATATGTATGGTTGCAAATATTTTCTCCCAGTCTGTAAGTTGCCTTTTCATTGTGTTGATTTTGTGTGTGTGTGCAGATGCTTTTAGTTTGGTGATGGCATACTTGTTTATTTTTTAGTTTGTTGCCTTCACTTTTACTATCAAATCTGAGGAATCATTGCTAAAATCAATGCCAAAAGCTTTTCCTCTATATTTTCTTTCATCGATGTCTTCTAGATTTTAGAGTACAGATGTTTTAAATTCTTTGTTAAATTTATTTATTAGAATTGTGTTGTTTTTGATGAATTGAAATAGGATTACTTTCTTAATTTCTCTCTTTGATATGTTATTGTTAGTATAACAACCACAATTTATTTTTGTGTGTTAATTTACATCCTGCAACTTTACTGAATTTGTTTATTAGTTCTGACATTACTGAATTTGTTTATTTGTTTATTAGTTCTGACATTTTTTGATACAGTCTTTAAAGTTTTCTGTACATGATGTTCATGTCATGTTAAAATTAGACTTTTTTCTTTCAAATTATGATGCTATTTATTTCATTTTCTTGCCTAATTGCTCTGGCTAGGACTATATTGCATAAAAGGGTGAGGGTGGGCATCCTTGGCTGCTTCTTGACCGTAAGGGAAGTACTTTCAGCTTTTCATATTGAATATGAAGTTAACCATGGGATGTCCACTTATGGACATTATAATGTTGAGACATATTCTTTCTGTAATCTGTTGAGAGTTTTTAATCATTGAAGTATATTGAATTCTTTCAACATCCTTTCCTTCACAGGTTGGGTTGATCATATGATTCTATTAATACGGTATTTCACATTTATTGATTTGTGTATAGTAAACCATCCTTGCATTTCTGGGATAAATCACACTTGATGATGGCATATGATCCTTTCAATGTGCTGTTGGATTTGCTTTGCTAGTATTTTATTTAAGATTTCTTTATCTAACTTCTGCAGGGATATTGGCCTGTGATTTTTTTTTCTTATTTTCTTATCCGGATATTGTATCAGAATAATTTAAGGCTCATAAAACGAATTTGAAAGTGTTCCTTTCTCCTCAATTTTGTGAAAGAGTTTGAGAAGAATAGGTATTAATTTTTCTTTAAATATTTAGAAGAATTCCCCCATGACGCCATCAGGTATTGGGCTTTTCTTTGTTTGGAGAGTTTTGATAATTGATTAAATTTCCTTGCTAGTTTTAGCCCTCTTCAGATTTTTTTATTTCTTGATGATTTAGTCTTGGTAAGTTTTATGTTAGAGAATTTTTTTAAGATCATCTAATTTCCATTAAGATCCTTTATATTTATGTGGTGTCAGTAATAACATCTTTATTTCATTTATGTATTTATTTATTTGTGTCTTCTCTCCCTCTTTTTTTAAGTATACCTTAAGCTTTAACCTTAGGCTAAGGTTTTTTCAGTTTATTTTATCTTCCCAGAAAGCCACCTATTAGTTTTTTTTATGTTAGAGAATTTTTTTAAGATCATCTAATTTCCATTAAGATCCTTTATATTTATGTGGTGTCAGTAATAACATCTTTATTTCATTTATGTATTTATTTATTTGTGTCTTCTCTCCCTCTTTTTTAAGTATGCCTTAAGCTTTAATCTTAGGCTAAGGTTTTTTGAATTTATTTTATCTTCCCAGAAAGCCACCTATTAGTTTTGTTGATCTTTTGCATTGTTTTATTTCTTCTTTGATTTTTGCTGTTTCCTTCAAGCATTAAACTATGATTTACTGTATAAAAATAAAATCAGTTTAATCATAGTAATAGGAAAAAAGAAAAGAAAAACAGATCAACTGAACAGAATAGGTAGCCCAGAAACAGATCTCTCTCATTATAAAATAATTTTATGTACCTGAAAAGCAGAGTATTACACAGCCAAGCAGGAGAAAATGATCATTTAGTAAAATAGTGTTGGTGTAACAAATAAAATAAAATAAAATACTAATTTAGATCTCATCACATAGCATATGCTAACATAAATTCCAGAATAAAAATTTAAAAGAAGCTTTTAAACAAATATAATGAAGGTTAACATTTATTAACTGAAGCATTGGAATACATTGCGGTGGTAAAAAGCAACAATTTTACTATGTAAATATTCCCTGAGAAGGAAGCACCAGGAAGGCAAGAACCATGGGGAGTATAACTCATCTCTAGTCTGTGCCTAGCACATTGTGTGTACTCCAATAAATCTTTAGAGAATAAATAAAAACCATCGTATTTACTTTTTGAAAGGCAGCATCACTGCCATTTTTTTAAAATGGCAAATTGGAAAAAAGAATTTATTATATATATGAACCAAGATTAGTATCCTTCTCTAATTAAAAGTTTATACAAATGGCAAGAAACTTCATTAAGATTCATTAGATGGACAATTATGTAAATGAACTGATTACTAAAAGAGGGAATACAAACATTAATGAACATTGGGTCACATAGTAGCAAAAATTGCATATTACCTGTCAAATTGCAAGATTTTAAAAAATAAAATGTAAATTAGCCAATGAGGGTAAGGCCATCTCATACAGTTTGGGGATTAATACAGATAATATAGGTCATCTCATATAGTTTGGGAGGTTAATATAAACTTTTTAGAAGGGTGATTTTGCATTCTCTATTCACAGCCTTAAAAATATTCACTGCTTTAGACCCTGTAATTGATTTTTTTTAATTATTATTTTTTTAGAGACAGAGTCTCTTTTTGTTGCCCTCAGTGGAGTGCTATGTTGTCACAGCTCACAGCAACCTCCAGCTCTTGAGCTTAGCCCATTCTCTTGCCTCCCGTGTAGCTGGAACTACAGGTGCCCGCCACAACGCCCAGCTATTTTTTTGTTGCAGTTTGGCTGGGGCCGGGTTTGAACCCGCCACCCTTGGTATATGGGGTCGGAGCCCTACTCACTGAGCCACAGGCGCTGCCCCCTGTAATTGCTTTTTACAGAATGCCGCTTAGATAAATTACCTGTTAGAAAGAAAAAGAATTCAAAAAAAGTTCAGCAAAGGGTCACAGATATTGGTGAAAATTTGGCAACTACACATCCAAGAATGGGAAAGTCAGTGTTAAAATACGGTATGGCCACAAAATGGAATAGTATTCAGCTATTTAAACCGTGTCTATAAAGGTTTTAAAATGCCATTGGAAAATACGTTATTTTAAAAGACAGAAGACAATTATATTGTGATGAAAACGATAAAAAAAAATACATGGTAAACACAGGATACTAATAATAACATTTATTAGGGTTTGTTCAAGGGGTAAGGATTCTCTTGGATTCTACACAGGTATTATCTCATTTCCCCTCATATCAAGCCTATGACCAGCACACTTTTATCTGTCCCATTATACAGAAGAGGAAGCTGAGGCACTGAGGGGAGAGGCTTCAAAATCTCCAAGCTAAGGAGCAGGGTTTGGTATCAAGCAGGCTGGCTTCCTCCTCCATCTTAACCAATGTCCTATATCTCCTGTCTTTGTTTTACACTCTTTTTTTTTAAAGAGCCTCAAGCTGTCACCCGGGATGGAGTGCTGTGGCATCACAGCTCACAGCAACCTCAATTCTTGGGCTCAAGCGAGTCTCCTGCCTCCGCCTCCCAAGTACCTGGGACTACAGGCGCCTGCCACAACGCCGGGCCATTTTTTTTTTTTTTGGTTGCAGTCGTCATTATTGTTTGGCGGCCCGGGCTGGATTCGAACCCGCCAGCTCAGGTGTACGTGGCTGGTGCCTTAGCCCGTTGAGCCACAGGAGCCGAGTCTGTTTTACACTCTTGATCTTAGCCAACATGCCAAAAAGCGACAGCCTATGTTTGTTTTCAAAAAATGTATTTTCAGTAGTTTTCTGAGCGGAGGGTGGAGGGGAGGCGACGGGTCTCCTTTGACCTTTAGATCTTCCTAAGTTTCTACAATAAGCACGATTCTGGATTGTTAAAAATGACGTTGGTGATAGTAATATTAAAAAGAATCAAGTCAACTTCATCTTGTGTATTGACACTCGGAGTATGCAGTGTGGGATGTCTGCACCCACTATTTCCAGTTTCCTTTTAACAGACGCTCTGGGGAGCCTCTGGGCCCCCCTCCAGTTTGCTCACCCTGTCTCCGCGTTTCCACCCACAGCCGAGATGTTCTGTTCATTCTTGAACTGCGCGCTCTTTTCTCCCTGAGCCAGTGTCCCAGCAAACAGCTCCCGGGTATTGTCATCGTGCGTTCAAAGGGGGCAGGAACCGAGTCTTTGGACCCTCCCAGGTTCCGCCCCCAGCTGGCCTCTCAGACCCTCAGCGGCCAGGGGTTCAAGGCCCCGTCGCAGTCTCAGGGAGGGCACTCATTCACCCGAGGACGCAGCGACCTTCCCGAGGGAGAGCCGCAGCAGGGACGTCCCCGGGGAGTGGCAGGGCTGAGTCGCCCTGTGTTCACGGTTCAGAGAAGCGGGGTCCACACGCTTGTTGAGGGTTCGGGTCTGGGGACCAGCTGCGCAGCGCAGTCCTGGAGCGGCGCGCGTTGGTGGTGGGCGCAGAGGCTCGGTGGACACCAGCGCGCCCGGCCGATCATCCTTTATCAGACGAGGACCGTCTGAAAACGATGATTATTTCATGGTGACTCAGAAGGAGCCCTTGAGAAAACTCAGTGTTAATTAAAGAGGGTTGTCGAGGGCAAAATTCACAGCTTGCGTTTGGTGGGGAGTGGTGGTGGGGTGATCGCGTTAACACCAGATCTCCCGAGAGTCAACGTCCCTGGCTGGGAGCAAGCGACGGGGAACTAACTGTGCAGTCCGTGGGAACCAAAGGCTCACTTTGGGGAACTCGGGCAAGGTTCGCCTTTTGACAGCGCGGCTGCTGGTCCAAGGGGCGACCAAGTTTTCCGGGTCGCTGGGGGGAAAGTTGGAACCGAGACCGCCTCGCTGGAGCGAGCTGCGCGCACGCGAAGTCAGCTCGGCCGCGGGCTCCTCTGCTTGGAACGAGCCCTTCTCATTTCCCGGATCCGTTCGTGGGACAGTGAAACCCCCAATCCTTTCCCCTAAGAGGCTAATAAAAAGGTGTTTACAGATCGTGGGGGGTGGGATACGAGGACCCTGTTTTGACGTTTGAAAACCAGATTCCGAGGAGGAATCATTGAATCATATATTGCAAGTTTCCGTGTCTCATGAAATTTGGGGGTCACCTCTTATTGGGTTTGTAAAAATCTCTGCATCTCGCGCCCCGAGTTGGCGGCTTCGGTGCAGAAAGCCGGGCAGAGCCGCGGTGGGGAGGGTCTCCGGAGCCGGGCGCTGAGCGCGGGGCTTCTGCTCAGTTTCCTGCCTGGGAGTCGCAGTGTCCGCCCCGGCCCAGAGCGGTTTGTGCAATTTAGAAACTCGATAGGAGGCAGCAGCTGATCTCCCACCACCCTAAAAATAATCTGCTCCGGCGGCGGTGCGTGCTTCTGCTAGGGGAGGAAAACTGTCATCGGAGTAAGTGAATCCGTGTCTTTTCCATATATTTCATTTAAAAATGTTAAGGGGTGACTGTAAACTGTCGGGTTTGATCTAACATTTCGGCAACCAGAGGCGTCAGCTCACTCTCTCGGCGCTTCGCTTCCACGCTCGCAATTTCTAGGGTTAAGGGATGAGGCCCGGCGGAGTAGAGAGGGGGTGGGGGTGTGGGGTCAGGTTTCCAGTTTTACTTCAAAACCGCCGGCTTCTACACAAACCAACTGGAAGCAGTGAAAAGAGTTATTATTACTTTTTTTTTTTTTTTGTAGCGTCCGTGAAGTAGCTTTCTAACTGCTTATTTTTTGTTATTCTTTGCTTTTTTTTAGGAGTTCTGCGTCCAGGTTTGAAATTTACAGCTTAAGACAGTGTAGGTAGTCTGATGTTTTGAAGGTAGCTCAAGTGCACCCACAGGGGTTTGAAGCGGCACCAAGGTATTTATTTATTTTCTGCTTTATTTGTTCAGTTTGTATTTTCTTCTAAAAGTCTCACTACAGTGTCTGTCTAAGGCATTTCTGCTGAGTAGTTACAACATTTCTTTCGGTGGAGGATAGAATTTCGCAGCTACTGGAGAGGAAATGGGTGGATTGAAAGAGCAACTACATCAGAAGTCAGTGGTCTTTTTTGCTAGTGATTTTCCTACTTGGGTCTGTCATAGCTAGCTAGCTAGAGAGACATCTATTTTTTTTCAGGAACCATCCACTAAACAATTTCAAAGAAGTTATTACTGCATTTGTTTCACAAGGGATCTCCCTGCTGAAAATGTCCTAGATAATGATAAAGCCCTAAATTGTTTGAAATGTCATGTTTCTCTCTCATAATACAATTTGGTTAACCTCTAAATAACTAACGAATGAATTGTTTTGTATGCAGCAATGAAAATTTTACATTGGGTTTAGTATGTTTTCTTCAGGTGTTTTCCAGCGTTTTCTGTTCTCTGTAATGCCTGTTTAATTAGAGCTGACCCTTTCTGCTGGATGAACAGGAAAGAGAGCTTGTTTTCACTTATTTTACTAACAGTCTACCTCCAAAGGAGAGGGCTGGCAGAAATAAGTGGTATACCTGGTACACCTTCACATCTTAAAGAATCGTTAGAAATCAAATAACTGCTTTCTCCTCTTACAGAAGAACTCACAGAGCTAATAAGTCAATCATTATATTAATTGGCTAAATTTATAAGTCTTGGGGTGTGGAACTTCACACAGTGCATGTCAAGGAATAAGAGTACTGAAGGTACTGTTCTTGCCATGCAATCATAAATTAGAGCCTGGAGATTATTTTCATTTTAAGTTTTCTGTTGTATAAATCATCCTTACAATCAAAGTTTCACTTTTGATCTTTCCCTTTAAAGTTCATTCAGTCAAGTTCTCCTACCCACTCTCATAAACATTGGAATACCTGTCAGGGTTTCAGTGGGAGGAAATGTTATGTCTTTCCCTCTGTTTTTCTCTTCCTCTCCTCTCCCTCCTTCTTGATAGGGGGTCTATGCCAGTGTTTCACTGAACCTGGGCAGCCCCAGGGGGCGGGGCTGAGGGATGTCAGGTGACGCAGAGTTTAGTCAGCAGGAATAGCAATCCATACCCTTCCCAAAGCATTCCTTGAAAGAAAGAAAAGATGCTGTTGGTCCTTCACAATTTTGACAGCCTGTTAATAATCTCACTCACAATCCAGTGTGACACAAAAATGTGAAACAAAGGCCAGCAAGGGTGCAAACTTAAACTGCTGCTCCTGGCTTTCAAGAATAGATGACATAATCTCTTAAAAAAGCAAGTTAGAGGTTGCATGATAGTGGAAAGTCATCGTTTATAAGTCAGACATGTGGAAGCGGACCTGGTTCCTCCACTTCACGTGATTTCTGGGAAGGAAACATTGAATGACAATTGGAAATTTAAGAATTAGTTAGACATCCTGAGGGAGTAAAACGGCTTTGATAAACATCATCATTATCAAGATATCTGCAATGAATTTGCTCCTTCCCTCTTTTTTGGGTTGTATTGTGGGCTGGCTGTTAGAATATGCCACGTGAACACCGGATACCTGCAAAGGTGACTACAGGTCAAGAGGGAAAGCTTATGAGGAAGCAAAAGAAGAGGTAAAAGGAGCCATGTGGTAAGAGGTAGTGCCCAGGCTGGGAGCCAGGGAGAAATGTGAAGTCAGAGATTATATAGAAAGAAGTCACTCTAAAGCTTTATCTTTACCAATTCAAGGCACACACCTTTGCATGATCGTGTCATTGGATAATTCCCTGTCTTTTGCATTATATACCCTAGTATACCAAGAACTACTGGGACTAACAGTCTGATTTATATAGTCTAAAATCACAGGCACTGTTTCTGTCTTTTGCGGTATTGCATTCCTAGTACCTCGCACATAGTCAGCATCAATAAGTATCTTTATAGTTAATTAAATAATGGCCTACAATCCCAGATATCTGATATATCACTAAAAAGGTTCTCAGACTTTTCCATGTTATACTTCATGGAGATTTTCTTTCTACGGTTACACAGAGCATTTATCCAAAGATGATTTAATTGATAGGTTTCAAGACTGAATAAATACTAGGCAGGCAATTCTTATAGCTAATGAAGGATGTGATTTGCAAACTCAGATTACATGTGTATTTTAGCATCTGGCTCAATGACAATGGTTTATAAACGTGACCAACTGGAGTGTTACAATTTTGGATAAAATTATAAAAGTAGCTAAAGCAAAAATTATTTTCTGGTTCATGCTGGGAAACAGTTTATACATGTCTTTCAATTAAGAGTGGGCTTTAAGTTTCCTTTTATCATTTCCACCAAATAAAGGAAGTAGTCTTAACGATTTCTATTATTCAATGTTATTTTTTAGCTTTTGTTTTATTCCATCTTTATCAGAGATACATCGAACATACACAAGTCAATAACTTCCATTTTTAAAAATCTCATGTCCTTCTACATTCTTTTATTTAGCTTAGAATCTTAATCATTTATAAGAATTTGCCAATTACCTAACTTCATTTTGAGTTAAAAAATAAAACAATTTTAAAAGATGACAAAAATACTCACTAGAGTCCATGCCAGTGATTTATCAAAAAAGGGGTCATCAGAAATAATACTGAATTTCTGTATAAGCAGTGAAGATTGTAAATACACAGACTCTCCAGCTATTGTATGCATTTTAAATTCATGTAATGCTGTATAAAATTTTTGCTCAAAATTTTATTCCTCCAATAATTTACTCACTGTTGCCAGTCCTTTCTGTGTACCATTGTTTGTTTCTTTTCTATGAAAACTATTAGAGGAAAATTGATCTGTGACTATTGCTAACTCAATTGTCAATGAAAAGAAAGAAAGTTACTAAGTTAGTTGATCACAATTTTGCCAACCTTTAATAGTCTAACTCAGAAGCCAGTGTGTCATAAACGCCTACAAGAAACAAAGGCCAAGAAGGTTACTATCTTAACCTTGCTACTAGTTTTCAAAATAGATGAGATAATTTCTTTAAAAAAAGCAAGTTGGAGGTTGCACGATGCAGTGGAAAGTCAGAGTTCATATGTCAGACATGTGGGAATGGATAGGGCTCCTCTACTGGTTGGCATGTTATCAAACCTCTCTGGACCTCAGTATCTTCCCCTATAAAAAGAAAATAACATCACAACCTTTCAAGGGTGCTCTGAGAACTTAAGATAATGGATGCACAGTGCCTAGAATTTAGTAGGTGCTGAGTAAAACAGTAGGAGTTAGGAAAGTTGTTTTCAGAATGCTGAAGCTCTTGCTGAAATTTCACAGCAGTGTTTTTATGGAACAGACCTTCATTCCTTTATCATCTGTTTCAGCACAGCACTGAGAGGGATCCATTCATTAATAGAATTTAAGTGAGAGCTTGTCACTCCTCTGCTCAAAGAGCTCCAGGGGCCCACTTCTCTCAGAGTAGAAGCCAAAGTCCTGACAAAGACTTAGGAAGGCCTACGTGATCTCGGCCTCTGCTTCCTCTCTAAACATCTTCACGCCCTTCTCCTAGCACAAAGCGAATATTTAATATTCCTTCTGCTTATATTCTCATGAAGTACAGATTTCCAATTAAAAGACACCCTTGGTTTTAAACTTGAGTGCATTTCATGTGAGAATATTCTAATGGGTCTGGAGTATTTTCATTAATTTGCCACTTGAGCAATATATAATTTGTCTTGAGCATGGGATTTTTAATATTCTTCAGAGAAAGATCGATGTCTCTTACCAGCCTCATTCACCTCTGTGTATTACTATTTTCTGCAATTAATGAAATGTTTCAGAAAACTGTGTCTGGCTGAAGTTGTTCCTAAAGCATTTTCAATGACTGTAAGGAAGAATGTGCAATTACATGCTTTTGACCTTTCGGTGATTAGTTCCATTTTTTTCTCCTGCGTTGTATATACTTTTTATATATAGTTTTCTCCCATGATATAGTACCATTTCTTTTCTTTGAATCATTTTAGTCACACAGACTGACTATTTGGAGGTACTACTATTGGTAGATATTAATTACAATATAGTTTTCAAATTAAAATATTTCTTCTAGAAAAAGGCATGAGAAAGACAACCTTAGAGAGGATTTCTAGGAAACATTTATAGAACCTTTGTAAGCAACACTCAAGCTACTTTAGCATAGAGTCTCCTACTTCATCAGCGGAAAAAAATAAGGGTGACTAATTTTATTATATAATCACCTATTTAAGGATATAGTTTTAGGAAAGAGAGTTGAATAATCAGAGGGGATTTTCTTTCTTATTTCTCACCCTTTTAGAGTGAACCATATAAGAAGAAATGAGCCTTTCATTTTGTGGTAACAACATTTCTTCGTATAATATCTATCATGGTGTGTTAGAAAACACTTGCTTTGTGGATGCCCTCAACCTGGTTCCTCATGTCTTCCTGCTGTTTATCACTTTTCCAATATTGTTTATTGGTAAGTAATCTAATGTCTTATAATACCGCCTGATGTTTATAATTCTTATTAAGGGCCGAGATTTGGGATAATGTTGCCTTAATTTCTCCAACAAGTAAGCTAATGTGTAAATCTGTGAGAAATGAACAAGCAAGTATTTGTGTTTCCAATTATGCATTTTTGGCATATTATATTTCATAGGTGCGATAGCGGTCACATGCCCACTTATTAGTGGCCTTCAGGCAGCGGTGGTGGTTTTTGAAAAAGAAGGAAAGGGGAAATTTTAGAGATGGAGCGAAAGCTATGGAGCTATGTGCTAGGTGAAGGGAATGAAGAGTGGGTACCAGGATAGAGTACTTGCCTTCAAGGAAGAGTGTAATGGAGATGTGTCAAAATCAAGGGAAAGGACTATGCCACGTTGTGAGCTCACTGAAAGGTACTCTTCATGAGGCAGGTAGGATAGGGTGAAGGATGTGTTTGGGGACTGAAAGATACAGAATGTGCAGATTAAAGTGGGAGTGATAGCTTGTGTTTTGGGTAGAGAAAGCACATGCACAAACTATTCGGAAACTAGTCAATATGAAACTACATTTTCTCATATTATCTCATAGTTTACATATGTCCCAAATCCAGTTACTTAGGGCAATTATTTATATTTTTTTAACTACTCTCAAACCACCAAAATAGACCATTTAACTTTTTAAATATTATAAAATATTTTAGTATCTAAAATGATGAAGATTTAATATACTATACATCCATTGAACCTACCTCCGCTCCCCTCAAGGAATATAATAGTAAGAATGAAAGAGACTACCCCTTGGGTGGTACCTGTGGCTCAAAGGAGTAGAGCATGAGCCCCATATGCTGAAGGTGGTGGGTTCAAACCCCCCAAAAAAAGAAAGAGACTCCCTCTGCATAACATTTCCTGATCTTGTTACTCTTCCCACATCCTGGCTTTTCAGAGGAGGTTACTACTATTTTTAATTATTTGTGTTTAATTTGCCCCTGTGTGATTTTGCCTATAAAAAGAAATGGATTTTGCTAAGAAGAATATGTTCCAGCTCCATCCATGTAAACACAAAAGAGGTAAAGTCTTCATCTTTCTTTAAAATTGGCCTGGAATTCTTTTTATATCTTTCCTCCCAAAATCTAAGGTACCATCCTCTCTAAATTTGTCTTTTCTTCTCAAGTCAGACAAAAATGTGTCAAGTTTTCCTGTTTTCAGCCAGATGAAGCCCACAGCATTTATCTGGAGAGTTTGCGTGAGCAAAAGTATCTTACCTCTGAGCCAGTCTGCGATGGGGGCAAGAAAGACATCAGCTCATTCCTAGGTTCACGTGGCTCTTTACTATACCACTGATGCCTCTTCCATCCATTTTTTATTTATGTCTTTACACTAAACTCTGCTAGCCAATTTCCATGGCTCTGTCTGTATTTTGTATTTCTTTTTTTAGTGCAAATTACCTCCCTATGTATCAGACATATTTCTTTTGTTTCCATTTAAATGCTGAATTCAGACACATTTTTGTCCGACTTGACTGACAATTTCAACACACACAGGGGCTGACTAAGGAATTTCCACCCTGGTCCTAACTCTGAGTTCTAACTTGTTGATAAAGTAGAATGACAGGCATCTTAAGACAAAGCCAGCTGAGATTTCTCACACGTACACAGGCTATGAGCCAACAGAAAACCATGTGATTTGGGCCAGTCATGTCTTTCTCAGCCTCTGTTCCATCAACTGTAAAATGAGGAAGCTGGACCTGATTACCCCTTTTCTTTTCTAATATTATACGATTCTAACTTGCCCAGGATTCCCAAAGGATGGAACTAGAATTATAAAATGTCTGAGCTGCAATGTATGCTTAGAAATAATCCACCACTGGGTGGCACCTGTGGCTCAAAGGATTAGGGCACGGGCCCCATATACCAGAGGTGGTGGGTTCAAACCTGGCCCCGGCCAAAAACTGCAAAAAAAAAAAAAAAGAAGAAAGAATCCACCACAAAGGCCCCATATTTCAATTATTTTAGCACCACTTTCATCATTTTTGCCACATCTATATACCACTATTCTGTTAATCACTAAACTATTTTTTATTAAACTATTAATTGTATTTTATTAAACTACTTTTTGCTTTCTTTTTACCTAAATACATCATTTAAAAGGGACACCTTATCACTATCACAAATAGAAAACCATAATCTTTGCCATAAATATAATGATAACTACTGTCTGCTCGAGGACCCCAGCTTGTTGCGTGTCCCTTGAAACACAGAGTGAGATGCTAAAGTCATGCTGGCACCCAAGGAGAGTTCCTTCTTGCTCTACTCAGAATTGAAAAGAGCCGTCCTCTGTCCCCAGAGCTGCCAACTGTGTTTAATGCATAGGCTGAGCACGAGGCCTTATCACTCCCAGGACCTTCACTTCAGGCAGAAGGTCCTCACCACTGTTCTTTAAGTTCAATGTTGTAACTAATTAGCCCATCTGGGCTCGGCACCTGTGGCTCAACGGGCTAAGGCGCCAGCCATGTACACCTGAGCTGATGGGTTCGAATCCAGCCCAGCCCGCCAAACAGCAATGACGGCTGCAACCAAAAAATGGCCAGGCATTGTGGTGGGCGCCCATGGTCCCAGCTACCTGGGAGGCTGAGGCAGGAGACTCGCTTGAGCCCAGGAATTGGAGGTTGCTGTGAGCTGTGATGCCACAGCACTCTATCCAGGGTGACAGCTTGAGGCGCTGTCTCAAAAAAAAAAACAAAAAAATTAGTCCATCTAGTGCTCTAAACTGCCAATTTCTACATCTTCACCATCGCCTTCACCTGCGGGCATTGTCAGGCCACTCAGATGAGAAAGCAGGAACACTCAGAAACACACACGCTCACGAGCACAAAATGCTCCAAACCAATTTTTGACAGTCTGATGCCTTTCCCGGCACTGTCCCAAGTCCATAGGTCGAGAAATTTCTGACTTTGCCTGGCTCTGTGTGGCTGACTTTTCTAAACGAATCACTGCCCCCATACAATAAGGAGCCACTTCAGGAAGCACATACGGACCTGTTGAAGGGACGTCCCTTCTTCCTTTCCCCTCTGCAAGGCCACAGTGTGGAGAAGGGAGCAGGTGTACAGCTCTGAGAACTCAGGTATGGAGAATGATGGGGGGGGCGCAGAGACAAGAGAAAGACACTAGGGAAACACTGCTTTGTGTTGGTTTGGGATGCTAGAAGGAGAAAATATTTATATTTCCTCTTTGCATATGGTGTAGCTTCCAATTCCAATTCCACCATTTTCCAGCAACATATGGTTAGACCCTCTGAGCTTTAATCTCCCCTTAGCAAAGTGGCTCTCCTGAAGCCCACTTTGCTGTGTTGTGAGACATCAATGCAGGTACCGTGCAGGCACAGAGACAAACGCTCACCCTCTTCTACCTTTGCATATATTTTTTCATGTTAGTACCATTCATGAAAGTCCAAAATTCAACCTCTTTTTATTTGTTTATTTGGTTGTTTGTTTTGCCTTCCAAATTCTGAGTCTCATTTGCAAAGTGGGGGGTGGGGAAATCTGTGAGTTTTGTTTCCTATGACTTGATTATGGCAAGTGAAATCTGGAAGGTGCGTGGGGTGACAAGAAAGGACAGAGAAAAGACAAAATTTTACACCAGCAAAACTAGGGCTCAGACCCTTTTCAATAATCATTAACAGCCTGCTGGAAGTTCCAAGTCCTGTAAAAATGTTGGGGACGAGAGGGCAACAACATGAATCTAGAAAACGTGGTGCCTTTGGTGCATAGATTTGAATGACAGAATTCTTGGTAGGTTTTGCCCACGAAGTTGGAGAGACAGCGGAAGGCTCAAAGAAAAACAGAGAAACACCGCCCCCTGCTGCCTGTACAATGAAGAGCAATACAGATGTAAAAACAAATTTCTATGACCACATGAGAACATTCACCCTAAATGTTTGCAAAGGCTTCTCTGTGTGTAGGTATTTGAATTTTGTGTAATGCATTTTCTCAACTGAAGCTACCTGAAAAGCTGCTAAAAATTTTCTTAGGACATTCGTTGTACAATGATCAGTTTCTTCACTGGGCATTTTATTATGTCATTGTGTCTTGGCTGAGCACAGTGGCTCACGCCTGTAATCCACACACTTTAAGAGGCCAAGGTGGGAAGACCACTGGAGATCAGAGTTTGCGGTTATAGTCAGCTAGTTTTATTAGATTTGTATGTAAATACGAGCAAACGTGACTATGTACACTTCTTTTTCCTTCTTGTAGGATACCGAGCTCCTCAACACTGTCCTCCCCACTGTTTCCATCCTTTAACGTCTCCCTGAGATCTTTCCATTTCAGAACAAAGTAGCCTCCCTTATCCTTTTCTTTTTTTCACTGAGCAAGTTATATGAGGGAAGAACACACCCCTAACTGGGAAAACAGATATGTTGTTTACATTGCAAAACATGAGTGCTTCTAATGTAGAAATGACCGCCATTGGTCTACACTACCCACAGACAAATACTGTCCATGACTCTTTGTGATAAACTCATCTCCTCCCTGTATTTTTTTTTTCTGGTGTGCCTGGTGATTAGAACCTCTCACCCTGGCATCCAGCAGAACACAGCTTTGAACTTTAGAAGCTGGTTCTTAGAATTAAAAGTGCTTAATGCCAGGAACACCCTATTTAAAAACCCAGGATGAAGGAAAAAGCCTTTTGCTTCAGCAGAAATATTCTTGTAAAGGGCAAGGTGTAAAATGCAAACACCACTGCCATTTACTGGTTGAATTCCACAGCCATGGGCACTTTCTGAAAATGGCAGGTCCACCAGCTCCTGAAGAGGCCAAGTTTGACTGATTATTCTCAGTAGAGAGTTGGAAAACCACGTCTTCCAGTGCTGATAGAGAACAGGCCAGCCAGCCAGTCAAGGAAAAGTCCAATTATCCATGGCAAACACTGATGATACAATTAAATCACACGGGTCAGGAGAACACTTGATCTTCTGTAACTGACTCTTCCCCAGGGAGTAAGTCCTACCATCCGCACTGTCATCCAGCACCCTGCCATGGGTGGGTGACAGGCCCACATCCTCGGCCAACCACACTTCCTTGGCTAGCCCAGAGGTCACCGGCAGCTCTGGTGGGCAATCCCATGCACATGGGCATCTTTTGCTTCCAGCCACAGAAGCGTGCTCCACATTGTCCAGGTATGCAGGGCAGGACAGAAGTCACTGTCCTCAAGAACAACCCTCGAGCAGTGAGTCGCAGGGTAAATGCCCAGCGTGCTGAAGTGCGCGACGTCCAGCCGGCCAGAGGGCAGGTAGCGGGAGGAACTACACCCCAGCTGCTCTGAATAGGGACCCGCTCCTTAAATGCTGGGTATTAGATTTTTTCTCTTCCCACTTTCTCTCCACCTTCCTGGGGTCGCCTCCTATTAGGAGATTCTTGATCCAATTAAGAAACAAACCACACAGTTCAAGAGGAGACGTTTCATAGACACTAGTGTGATGGGGTCACTGTCACACTTGCGGAAACTCTATGCTCAGCCCCCCTCTGAGAGGGGGTACCCGGAACAGACAAAGGTCAGAGGGACCCAGACCTCTGGGGAACAGGCGCGGTCTGGGCCAGGCTGGCGCTGGCCGCGGGGAACCGTAGGGGGAGGCAGGCCAGCCTCCAGGACGGCGACGCGACCTGCAACGAAGCAGGGGGAGAGCCGGAGGGGAGGAGGAGGCAGATGGGGCTGCCACGTGCCACGCTACCAGCCAAGGTCAGCCACTCTCAAGCCGGTGCAGAAGCTCGCAGAGGGGGCCGGCCTCCCACCCGGCGCAGTGCGTGCAGTGGGTTCCCGTGGCCCAGGGGGCTGCGCAAAGGTGAGATCACTGTGCCAAAGCTGCAAAGTCACAGAAGGACACGTGCGGCCGATGGCTGGTGCAGGCTCCACCTGCCGCCCTCGCGTCCAGCCGCACCGCGCAGCCGCGACGCTCTCGGAGACGGCGGGGACCCCCACCCCGCGACCGCCGCCCCTACCCCGCGGCGCCCTCTGCTGAGGAAGCCGTGCATTGCGCTCGCTCTAAGGACGGACGCCTCTGGATCGCCCTTGTTATGCGGAGCAGGTATTGCAGAGTGCATTCGGAGCTGGATAGCAAATGCATGTCCCAAACATATCACCTGCACTCACATTCCTGCCTCAAGTCCTGCTTTGGAAAGACCGCAATCAAAACAACGTCTAAATCACACCTGATTTAGCCTCACCCCCAGGAAGGGCCTTACCAGCTCAGAGCCCTCCACTTTCTCATCTGTAAAATGGGAGGATAATTAAACAACATCCACCTCAGAGAGCTCTGAGAGGATGAAAAGTAAAAAGACCATCTGCAATACATCTGGCACAGCATAAATGCATAATAGGCATCCTCCTTCCCCCTTGCCACCCAAATTGCAGCACCAATGTTCCTTCTTCCTTTATAAGTAAAGGCCAAAGTGCGCAGGTGCTTACTGCCACCCTATGCAAGATATTTTACACTTGAATGTGGCTCAGGACAGCTTACATGGGAGAAGGAGGAGATTAAAAGCAGGCCTGGCCCCAGAAAGAACCTCTGAAAGCATTGGAAAGAAAGAGCAAACAAATGTTTCTCTGCAGGGAAAAGTTCAAATGGAGCAGTTGAAAGGGGGATAACGGAGAGCTCATTTTGTGCCAAGAATGCATAGTCAACATCTCTCTTAATCCTCACAGCGATTCTTTAAGGCAAATGCTATTTTTAATCTCAATTTCACCAATGAAACGGGTTTGGAAACATAAACTGTTTTTCCCAAGGTCAGAGTCAGGATTTGAACTTAAGTCTACTTGAGTCCAAGCCTCAGCTTCAATCGCTATGGCACACAGAATCTGGGTTAGCCTAAGGAGTTAGAAGACCGTGATCTTGGCTCAGGCTTTCCCTCTATATTACTATGTGTTCCAGGGTGCAATTCTTCTCTTTCCAAAGGAGAGATCCCCTCATCTGCAAAATGAGAGAGCTGAATGAGAGCGTGGTCCTCAGGGGGGTAGCACCCCCCTAGCAACACCTTGGAAATGTGTAGGTGTGGTTGGCACTGTGAAGAGCGGGCACTCACTGGCATTTCATGGGTGAGGAACATGGTGAGTACATCCTATGATATGATGTACAGAATATCCCACAGAATATTTATATAGTTTAAAAAGTTACATAAATATAGACCCCTCAACTCCACTTCACATCTAAAAATGAAGCATTCTTATACAATTTAATATAGAATGAAGTTTCCAGAGTAGTGAAGAAAGATCATATTTTGTGCTATGAGAAATTTTACCAAGAGTTGATCACCATTTGGAGAATCACATCACTAACAACAATGCAACTTGTGATATGAGTTTGCAGAACATGGCCCATCTCTCATTCTGCCTTTGTACTGATCATAGGTATAGCTTCAAATATACATGTATTTCATGAGATCTTTGAGATTAATAGTCTCTAAATTGTTCATATATTGATATACCCATTACCTTACTATGCATCACTTTTTATTTTTCCTTTGTAAATGGTTAGAACATGATGTTAACTACAAAGAAAATACTGTAGACAGGTTGTACTATCCGTGGGGTTTATTTGAAGATACTTAAGGAATCATTATAAAATATTTGTTTTAGAAGGAATTCTCTAGGCATGGGAAGAGAGGTTCTGACCTTACTATTCCTTGGAACATGATCACGCCAATACAAAGCCAAGAGTCAAGATGGCGATCTGTAAGCATGCTCACTTACCAAGAAATGTCTGACTACCTCAGACTCTGATCCAGAGACTGCTGTAGATTCTGGAGACACAGCAGAGGACGAGAGAACCCGAGCCTCTGACTTAGTGGAGCTCTCCCCTGGAAAAAGCAAAGGCTCACGTCTCAGTCACTCTTGCTGTTATAACAACATACTACAGATCTGGCAATTTGTCAACAACAGAAATGTATCCTTCACAGTTCTAGAGATTGAAAAGCTCTAGGATCAAATGCCAGCAGATTTGGTGTCTTGCAAGAGCCTTTTTCTCATAAATGGCACCGTCTATGCATCCTCACATGGCAGAATGAGAAAAAGCCTCCTCTCAAACCTTTTTTAGAAGGGCACTGATCCCATTCCTGAGGGCTCTGCCCTCATGACCTGAAGGCCCTGTGACTCCTAAGGTCACACACCTACCTTAAGACAGCTCAAGGCTATAGATAACAGCTTTTTTCATAATAACCCCAAACTTCCTCCAAAGTTCCTCAAGGAGAACGGCTAAATTGTGGTGTATTCATACAATGAAGCACTATACAGTCATTTTTTTTTTTTTAACAGAGCCTCAAGCTGTCACCCTGAGTAGAGTGCGGCGACATCACAGTTCACAGCAACCTCAAACTCCTGGGCTTACGCGATTCTCTTGCCTCACCCTCCCAAGTAGCTGAGACCACAGGTGCCCACCACAACACCCAGCTATTTTTTGGTTGTAGTTGTCATTGTTGGCAGGCCTGGGCTGGATTGGAACTCCCCCAGCTGGCACCTTAGCTGCTTGAGCTACAGGCTCCAAGCCTATACAGTCTTTTTTTTTTTTTTTTTTTTGGCTGGTGGCTGGGAACCCACCACCTCCCGCATATGGGGCTGGTGTCCTACTCCTCTGAGCCACAGGCACCATCCTACAGTCATTTTTAAAAGAACAAACTCATGCATGACTCTCATAGACATTATGTTGAACAAAGAAGACAGGCACAAAAATAAAATGACCATATAAATGCAGTCATATGAGGTTGGAGAACAGTCAAAAATCGGTCAGTGGTGGAAAGTATCAGAAGAGTAGCACATCTTTTGGTGGAGAGGTTACTAACTAGAAAGGTATACAAAGGAAGCTTCTGGAAAGCAGAGAAAGTTCTGTGTTTTCCAGTGGTGGTTACACAGGCATATAGAACAGATTGAAAGTTCATCAGGCTGCAGACTTAACGCCAGTGCCCTGTTACACACCTTAAAGTATCTTTTACCTAATTTTTAAAAGGACTCCACTTGAATACCCTAGTTAAAAAAATTAAGAGAGGCAAACAAAAGGCTCCTGCGACATCTGGGTTCAAATCTCATTTGCATCACTTCTTACTTTGTAAGATCTTGAGAAAATTGCTTAGCTTGTCTGAGACTCTACTTTTCTCATTTATCAACGGAGAAGGGCCTGAAGCAGGGTCCTTGTGCCCCAGTCAGCAACTGATCTGAATCCTGTGAGACAGAATGTATTTGTACAGAACATATTTGAGTTATTATTTACAGGGGGATGAAATGGGAAAACAGAAGCCTGGAATTCATGATGAGCTGATCTCCCACAGCTCAGGAAAGCTGCCTGGAGTGACCGGAGTCTCACCTATGTGGGTGCCACCTGCACCTGGGCTCAGGGACTCCAGAAAGCAGCCCCCTTCCCCAGTGTTATTCCCCATGGCCATGTGACATGCTGGGCTGAAGCTTTGAAGGACATCCTGTTTCTCGGGATGGGTGGTGGGGGACTGAACAGAGCTCAGGATGTTCCAGCCATTTCCTCCTTATCTGGAGGTGTTACAATCCTTGCCTATTCTACAGTTACTCCCGAGAACGAGGGCAGAACTCGGCTGGTTCAAGGCCACCTGGAGCACTGTCCTGTTAATGCCAATTTAGGCCGCCCCAGTTTGCTGAGAGGATTCAAGATATTGCATAGGTAAAAGTGCCTACTGCTATTTGAATGCTCAGTCGCTATCCATTTTTTCTAGGTGGATTTCACACTCTACTAGTTCTGTCTTCCCCAAAGCAGAGCTTGTGCCAGAGATGGCATATGTGTGAATTTGCATTCCCCACTGCCCTGTCCAGACCCTTGGCAGACATAGCTAATCAACTACGATACTGTTCCCCACCGACCCTTAAAATCCATCTCAACATAGCACACCCTGAAGGGCACCTCTACCCGGGAGTTGGCACATGAAGAAAACCTATTGGCCATGTTGATAGGCATCTTTCCCTCATCTGTAGTATCTAGAACAAGCACTTGTCAAGCTTGCAAAAAAGTGAAAAAAGAGCTCATATTTACTAAGCATGTAAAACTAAACACACTCAGGCTGAAAATATATGTGTTATAGATAGATAGATAGATAGATACATACATACATACATACATACATATAGATCCCTTTAAATCCTCACCAAAAAAAAATCCCCTGGGGTAAAAAAGGCATAATTCTTATTGAGAGATTAAAGACTCCAGTTTATTTAAGAAACATCTGTCCACAGATTACAAATGGCTAAGCTAAACTGAAATCCAGGTCTGGCTGCCCCACTGTCTATGGTTTGTCCACCATGACACCCACATTTCATCACTGGCGGTCACCAAATGCAAATCTAACATTAGATAACAGATCCGTAACACACCTAGTGTGCCCTGTCAGCGATTGTGGACAAATCCTCCAGAATGAGAACAGACATGTATCAACCTACTAGGAGTGAGTTAAAAAGAGTATATAGGAAATTATTTCATGCCAAGAAGTAATTAAAGATAAGGGAAGTCTAATGGTTAAAAAGGAGCAAGGCATGGCTTGCACCTGTAATCCCAGCACTCTGGGAGACCGAGGCAGGTGGATCACCTGAGAGGAATATGAGACCAGCATGAGCAAGAGTGAGACCCAGTCTCTACCAAAAATAGAAAAACTAGCCGGGTGTTGTGGCGGGTGCCTGTAGTCCCAGCTACTTGGGAGGCTGAGGTAAGAGGTTCACTTGAGCCCAAGAGTTTGAGGTTGCTGTGAGCTAGATGCCATGGCCCCTCTACCAAGAGCAAAAAGTGAGACTGCGTCTCAAAAAAAAAAAAGCAAAAGAGAAAGGCAGAATCATCAGTCTGCAAGACTGACAGCTTCTAGCCGCTCACGCTGTCGCTGTGCTCTTGGAACCCGAGCGTACCAGGCATTGGGGAACCGAGCCAAACAGCCTCCTCGGAGGCCAGGCGAGGTGCGCATGCGCTCTCTGCGCAGCCCTTTCTTGCTTTCGTTTTGCTTTGCTTTTTTTCCCCTTCCCTGCACTTCTCAGAAACTGGAGGGAGGGAAGCAGAGCCCTGTCGTAGGGAGGACGGAGAGGACACCCCGAGCGCAGACTCCGCTTGTCCAGGCCACTGTTCTGAATCTGAAAGCTCGCGCGTTGTCTAATGTCCTCTCTGCGGGGACACAGCGCGACCAAGACGCAGTGAGGGAGGCGGTCCCGAGGACGAGGAGGAGTGGTGATGCCAGGAGGCGTTCAGAGCGACAGGGCCTGTGACGGTCACTCTGCCCGTCACGTTGGCCATGTTACGATACCGTCTGCACTGTCGCCTCTCTTTCTTTGAATAAACCCACGTGTTTAAATTAAACTGAGCCTCATCCTAGGCAATATGTCGATGAAATCCTATTGATGTGCTAGTTTTACTTTTTCCTGGTAGACATTAAAATAGATACGGTGGCTATGAAAACGGAAACTGCCTCGTCCACGGATCACGAATCAGCTCGCATCTCTCCGGCGGGGCCTGCTCCGACCTTCGCAGAGGCCGACGAAGCGCAGAGGGTTCTAGGCTTGCTTCCGGCCGTGGGAATGTGGTGGTGCCAGTGCGGGTTTCGAGGGATCCCAGTCTATCTAAGGGCAAAGCTGCCCTGCTGAAGGCTGGACGTTGTTAGACGTCTTGGCTTGGCAATTCAGCCTCTGGCATCTGCACTGCCGCCAGCCCTGCTCACAAGGTTAGGAGAGAAGCACTCGAAACTCTTTGAACTTTAGCTCTCTTTTTAGAAAAAAAGAAAAAAGAAACAACTAAGGCAGAAAGAAGAAAAATGACAAGAAGTTACTGTAAAAATAAAATTTGAAGCCAGCACCTCTGAGATCTCATCTGGAGATCCTTGCACTCTGGGCCCTGTGCCCTGGAAAATCTTTGCCCTCCAACCCTGCTGATATGGTGCAAAGTTTGAGGACGGAGAAGAGAAAATCCGTGGCTGGGGAGGAAGGCAGTGAGGTGGAATTTGTGCACCTGTGGCAAGGGTGCCACTTGGTCTGAAAAGCATTTGGAAAGCAGGGCATGGTGGCTCACTCCTGTAACCCTACACTCTGGGAGGCAGAGGCGGGTGGATCGCTTGAGCTTAGGAGGTCAAGACCAGCCTGAGCAAGAGCAAAACCCTGTCTCTAAAGATAGTGGGGTGTTGTGGTGGGCACCTGTAGTCCCAGATACTTGGGCTGAGGGAAGAGGATCACTTGAGCCCCAAAAGTGTGGTTGCTGTGAATTTTTCCACCACAGAAATCTATCAAGAGTGATAATGTAAGACTGTCTTCACAAAAAAAAAGGGGGGGGGTTGCTTTGGGAATATAAGGCCCATGTGAGCCTCCGCAGGACAGACAAAAACTCAAAGGCTCCTGGGCCTCTTTGTTGTCCCTTTTGGGAAATTTCAGCAGGTTGGAGCATCCAGAAGCATATCCTCATACCCACGTCTTACTCCAGAAGCAATGAAGAATAATTGGAGACAACTCCCACACGTCTGACCCCAGCCTCACGGACCTGTGGCTCCCCTCTCACACACCCCCCCCCAACAGCTACGCCCTGCCAGCACCCACTCTTGGGGTCTTTCTCTCAGGGGCATCCAGCCTGTGTTCACTGATGCACACCCCACGGGCCGCCGACCCAGCCTGCCAGCAATAAAGGGTGAAGAGGGTCTCATCGATAATTAAGCCGTCATGATTTTTCTTGTCCACCATATTCCAGCTTAATGTAAGGAATCATTTTCCAACAGCACAAAAAGATGAAATGGCCACTCCCGGTGATGTAGTGCCTCTACCCCTGAGGGACCGTTGGAGGAGGTATCTTGGGGCGATTCCAGCCCCAGCTTAGGAACTGCACTGGCTGACCACAAATACCCACTTCCAGCCCTGATGCTGTCTGATTCTACCAGGGTTCCATGGCCTTCGTACCACAGTGAAGAGGATCATGAAAGCTGAGCCAGTTTGGGGAAGCATCTATGACTCCAGGGCAGGAATCGGGAAACTTTTTCTGGAAAGAGCCAGATGGTGCCAATGTGTTCTCCATTGCCATTATTCAATTCTGTCATCATAGCCTGAAATCTGCGGTACACAGTTGTAAATAAATAAGTGCAGGTATTATCCAATAAAACTTCATTTACCAAACAAGTGACAGTGGGACCAAAGTCTCAACTAAGTGACATTGTAGACCATAAGAAGAGGTTTCATAGATCTTGATAAACCGGAGAAGAAGGTCCAGCCAAGTTAGGGTTGGGTTCAATTAGTGAAAAGAGAAAATAAGGACTTTTATATGTCAAGAAGCAGAGTGGGGATGGTCAAACTATACAGGTAAATCCGGTGGAGAAAACAAGGAGGCCACAATGGACCGCAGAATGCTGGTCTTCGCAAATGGATACAAAATAAAATAGATAAAAATGAGACAGCAGTAGGAGAAGCATGTGGTTGCTGGGGAATATGACCTGTTGGGTTCAATTTGCTCTGTTGCTTCTTAGAATCCTAGGTTGGGGCTCGGTGCCGGTGGCTCAAGCAGCTAAGGCACCAGCCATGTAACCCTGAGCTGGTGGGGTTCAAATCCAACCTGGACCCACCAAACGACGACAGATGCAACCAAAAACTACCCAGGCGTTGTGGCGGACGCCTGTAATCCCAGCTACTTGGGAGGTGGAGGCAGGAGATTCGCTTGAGCTCAGGAGTTGGAGGTTGCTGTGAGCTGTGATGCCACAGCACTTTATCCAGGGTGACAGCTTGAGGCTCTGTCTCAAAAAAAAAAAGAAAAAGAATCTTAGGTTGGTTTAGGGGTGTACATAGTACAGCACAATGCTTAAACTGATAGGCTTTGGGTGGAAATCTGCATCGTGGATGAACCTACTTGTAACATTTCAAAAGCCTCCGTTTCCTTATCCATAAAATGCTGATAATGGTACTGTCAAAGCAGCTTCTCAGATAAATTGTGTGGGAACATTTTCTTTCAAGGTTATTGTAAGGGAAAAGACTTCCAAAAATCTAGTTCAAAGATTTTCTTGGGGGAGAAAAACAAAAGTGACTTAATGAACACCACTCAAGTAGAGCTTAAAAAGAGGAATGTCTGGTTTAAAGATTGTTAGGACAGCCTAAGGCTTAAAGAGTATTGTACCTCTGAATGTCTGGTTAAAGGTTATTGGACACATCTAAAGAATTACAGTTAGCAAAGTGGGGCCTGTCTAACTTCCCAGAAGGATTCAAAATCTCATTAAAGTCTATTAGAAAATACTCCAGCGCTTTGTCAGGAATGCAAGATCTTTCCCAAAGGGGCTGAAAGTCATGTCGGCTCTCAAGTTCTGCCCAGCTGAGGTTTGGGATGATCTCCTTTCATAGGAACGATAGCATAGGGTTGGTGTGAGGATTAAATGAAAAGTCAACAACAGCTAACGTAACCGAGTGTTTCATCTTGTGCCAGGACAGGTGGTGAGCACTTTACATCTGTTGTGCAGTCATGCCGTTCACCAGTTAAAACTCTCCAGTGGCTTTGCATTGCATAGAATAAAACACATGTCTGATTCTTGTTTTGAAAGCCCAGTGTCTAATTCCATCGGCTACCACACTACCCCTTGCACAGTACCCCCAGCTGCAAAGACCTTATTTCTATTCCTCAAATATACCTGATTCCTGCCCCCCGGACCATAGCACTTGCTGTACTCCCTGCCAGGCTGTCCCTTGTTTTCTGATGGCTAGCTTCAAGGTGACAATCAGGCCTCAGAAAGATCTACCCTAACTTACAAGTTGCTGTGCAATTATCTGTAGCATATCTCTCTGCTTAATCTTCTAGGGAGTACTTATCTCTGATACTTTATTCATGCATTTGTTTGTTGACCAGTTGTTCCACAAGAATGGAAGCACTGTTTTTAAAAAAGGTGGGGAGGGACTTTGTTGCTTTCACTGGTCTCTAGACCAGTGCCTGGAACATAACAGGAGCCCCAAATATACTTATGGAATGCATGTGAGAAGGGACACTAAGAAAGGGGCTTCAAGAGGGGTATGAGGAAAGTCTGGCCTGCTGAAGAAGGAAGTCTGGAGGGTCCAGAAGAATATGGATACAAAGTAACCTAGGTAACCAACCACCGATAGAACGAGATCTTTGATGACCAATAGGAAAGGCAATACTGCCTGGAGGTGCAGAGAAGCCAATGAAAACCTTGCAGCCAATTTCGAATAGAGTATATTTATACGGCCAAAGACCCTTCTGTCTTCCCTCGGTTACCTTTTCTCTTTCCTGAGAAGTACTCATTTCCAACTCTCTTTGGAAGTGCTCTAAACTCTCTTTGTCTTTCCTAAATAAATCTCTCTCGGTTACCCGGGAACTTGTGTAAATTACTTTGCTCTCTAGCCACACTGCCTAAGTGGCTCCAGGTTTATTTCCAGTTTCCAATCGTTTTTAACCTTCAATTACTGTGGTAAATCTATTATTCTTGCAATTTCACAAAGAAGAAATGAGAACTAAAACAAAATCTAAGCCCCCAAATGACTGAATGGACCCCCTCTTGGCCAAGAGAACCCCCAAAATACCCTAAACTGAGTTGCTGGCCATGAGAAGGAGATCTGATGTGCCTCATGCCACTTCCCTTCTTGGAGATATCCTAAGATTGTATTTAGAGACCTAATATTTTACTTTAATTCACAACACATACCCCTTATTTAGCTTCTAGTTATAAGTGAAAATATGTGGTGTTTGTTTTCTAATCCTGAGAACCTTTACTTAGAATAATGGTCTCAGTTCCATCTGAGAAGGGATTAAGAAAGAGGTTTGCTTCCAGAGGATGGGACGAAAGCTTGACCTGCTGAGCAAGGAAGTCTGGAGGGCCCAGGACCACTCAGCAACTCCCACCCCTAAAAGAAAACAAAATGTGGGCATTGTGGGAAAGGAATTCTCATACCTGGACAGGAGTGCAGCCATTTTACAAAATCAGGTCCAAAACAGCAATCCCCTCCCCAGATTCCTGGAGTGCAAGGCCAGAGTTCCTGCAAATACCTTACCCTTAGTCCTGATGTCACCAGAGAAGCACCCCAGGCCATACTCTGGGCTCACTGCTCCATTCCAGCTATACTGATCAGGACAATAAAAGCCTTTTGCAACTGTGTGGGGACTGAGCTAACACCTGGTCAGTCTCCATTCTCCTTTCCCCCTCCATTAAAGCCTTTCCTTGTCCCTGGACTGGCCTCCGCCCTTCTTGTGGACCCTCACCCTGGTTGTATGCCAGAACCGCTCAGATATAACCAATGACCAAAAGGAGTAGACAATGATCAATGACCAATAAAAAGACTTATAAAAAGGCAATAATGCCTGGAAGTGCAGAGGGCCAATGAACGAGTTGCAACCAATTTCAAATTAAGACAAAGAGGGTGTTTATACTGCCCAGCCTCAGTCTCCATCTGCCTCACCTCTGCTCTTCACCAGAAGGACCCACTTCCAACTCTCTTTGCAAGTACTCTAAACTTTCCATTTGTTCCTTAACAAAATCTCTCTTTGTTACACTGAAATTCGTGCATGTTTCTTTCATTTTCTATCCACACTCTCCGTGCTGCTCCAGTTTTATTTTCGGTTTCCATTTGCTTTGCTTTCAATTCCTGCCATGCCTCAGTTGAACTTTCTAGCTCAGCCAAGTAATAGAACCAGGTCAACTGAGTTCAGGAAAACCGGATCCTTCATACCCCCAACCCATCCAATTTGCTGCAAAAAAATTTACTCCTTCTTTTGGCTGTGTGGTGCTCCACGGTGTGTGTGTATACACTACATTTCCTTTATCCATTCATCAGTTGATAGACACTTAGGTTGATTCCATAAATTTGTGATTGTGAATTATGCTATGATAAACATTTGGGCATCTTCCTGACGTAAAGACTTTTTTTCCCTTTGGGTAGATATTCAGGGGGTGGGGGAGATTGCTGGGTTGAAAGGTAGGTCTATTTGTAGTTCATTGAACAATCTCTGCACATTTTACCATAGAAGTTGCACTGATTTACATTCCCACCAATGGGGCACAAGTGTTTCCTTTTCACTGCATCCACACCAACACCTACTATTTTTTAACTTACTAATAATGATCTTTCTGGCAGGGATTTTAATTTGAATTTCCTCAATGATTAAAACGTCCTGAGGTCCTTTTCACTTTTTTTGGCCATTTGTATATCTTCTTTTGAAAAATTTCCATTATGTAAATTGAGGACCTGCAGATATGTCTTTTTTAGCCTTAGGCCTGTTAATGAGTCACAAAGGACATCTCTAAGAAAGGGAGGGGAACATGATAAGCCACTTCTAATCTCCTTTCTAAGAGCTGGCAACTCAGTTTCAGCTGCCGGCGGGGAGTGGGGGGGGGTGGGGAGGGTGGGGGGTGGAGGGGTGGGGGGGTGTGGGGGGGGGAAGACTTAAAATTTTATTTTTAATTCACAAAGTGCGTCACATTGAAGGAAAAAAAGGTCTAATTCATAGTTATTTGATTATTTGATAAAGCCTATTGGTATATTGACCACAAACTAAACAAGTAAGAGAATAAAGACTAAACAAACAAATGCTTTTGGCAAAACAGGTGGTTTTCATATCTTTATTTTCAATGAAATTGAAAGAGATCCTAACTGAACTCGTTTCATACATCATCTAATTTTTTGAAATTAAATGATATTGCGGGGCACCAAAGCCCACACCTGTAATCCTAGCACTCTGGGAGGCCAAGGTGGGTGGATTGCCCTGAGCTCACATGTTCAAGACCAGCCTGAGAGAGAGTGAGACCCCATCTCTAAAAATAGCTGGGTGTTTTGGGGGCACCTATAGTCACAGCTACTCAGGAGGGTGAGGCAAAAGAATAGATTGAGCCCAAGAGTTTGAGGTAGCTGTGAGCTATGACTCCACAGCACTCTACCAAGGGTGACAAAATGAAACTGTCTCAAAAAAAAAAAAAAGAATTAAATGCTATCACTACACCAAAACTGCATTCTCGGGCACAGTACCTCATATGAACAAGGTTTTTTGGGACATACATCTATAAAAATTTAAAAAAGTTGGCTTGGCACCTGTAGCTCAAGTGGCTAAGGTGCCAGCCATATAGACCAGAACTGGCAGGTTGGATCCAGCCTGGGCCTGCCAAACAACAATGACAACTGCAACCAAAAAGTAGCTGGGCATTGTGACAGGCACCTGTAGTCCCAGATACTTGAGAGGCTGAGGCAAGAGAATCACTTAAGCCAGGATTTGGAGGTTGCTGTGAGCTGTGATGCCCCAGCACTCTACCCAGGGCAACAGCTTTAGGCTTTGTCTCAAAAAAAAAAAAATTAAAAATAGAAATAGAATTGATGCTCAATCCTTCTCCTTCTAGACATTTACCCACAGATACGTGAATTTAAAAAAGCAACAATGTCCATTCTACTCAGATGCAATTTCTTTCTTTCTTTTTTTTGTAGAGACAGAGTCTCTAAATTCAGGCAATTTGCTGACTGTGTAACCTTGCACAATGTACCCTCTCCAGGCCTTAATACCCTGATATGCAAATTGGGGCCAGTAGTCAGAGGTACTTTAGTGTTTTTCCAAAGACTAAAGGTAAATATATGCAAAAAAAAAGAAAAATCGATAGTTTAAACTTTGTGTGCCAGGGCCTGAGTAAGGCCTGGCTGGCCACAGAGGCTTCCTGCATCATTCCCCAGCTCCCATTAATTCTCTGTAATGGTTTTACTTGTTAATGCGTTATTTGAAATCACAAAAAAATACAACAGTGAAATTAAAAAGTGTATTGACTGCCATTTAACTAGAATTGTACACAGCATTTACAAAGCTGTTTTATAACACAGTAAATCTGTGTAACAGTGATGTTTGCCTTTGTCTTTGCTTTTAATTAGTGTATTTCAATATTAATATCAAGTCAATACACAGTTTACGGTATGGTATGGCATAGTATGGAGTATAGAATTAGTCAGGTCTATTTTTAATAGTAACTCTCAAGCAACCTGTAGCCACATTTATCTAGAATCTACCAATCCCCATGGGAGATGACTGTAAGTGTAAAAATGTGACATCTGTAAAATCGCCGTGCCTGACACAATATTGCACGATGCTATCTGGGCTGTGCCTGCAATGATCATAGTACTCAACAGCAACGCCCTTCAAACCATTTTCACAGACCGGAAGGGGCCTGCAGCATCGAGGTCCGGCCCGCGGCACATTGAGGGTGAAAGGCACGCCCAAGGGGGACCTGGAGGCCCTGGAGCTACCTGCTGGGAAGCGAGCCGGGCGGAGGACGATGTGGGCTCGGAAGTTTAGCATAAGCAGCCACACGTATGGTCACATCCAAAACGGCTGTGGATCTCGACCGCTCCGTCAAACAGGAGCAAAGAGACTAAAATGCCCTCGCGCATGGAACCCGGTCGGCTCCAAGCAGGCACTCGACGGCCCCATGGCCCCGGTAGAACCCCCCACCGCCTGCACTCCAGCCCGGGACAGGGGCCGTAACTTCGCAGCCCGCGGCCGCCGCCACTTCCGGCGCAGCCCGGCCTCTGGGGGGCGCTCGCACCCCGGAGGCTGCAGGAACTGGCCCCTCGCGGCCCCCGTCGTCCGGGTTTGGTTGCTATTGTCCCCGCCTTTTCCTCCCTTCCCCCGGTTCCCTTTCACTTCCGGGGTTGCTCTGGATCCTCTGGTTCAGTAACAACATCCCGTTGGCTTCCCTCAGGCGGCCGGACCAGTGCAGCCGCCTCCTCCCAGGAGCGCCCGCTCGCGCGGGCCCGCGCCGTCCCCGGCTCAGGCCGCCATGGCCACCAACCCGCAGCCGCAGCCGCCTCCCCCCGCGCCGCCGCCTCCCCCGCCGCAGCCGCAGCCGCCGCCGCCGCCGCCGGGCCCCGGGGCTGGCCCCGGTGCGGGTGGGGCGGGCGGCGCGGGGGCCGGCGCCGGGGACCCGCAGCTCGTGGCCATGATCGTGAACCACCTCAAGAGCCAGGGGCTCTTCGACCAGTTCCGCAGGGACTGCCTGGCCGACGTGGACACCAAGGTTCGGGGCGCGCGGCGTCTGGGGTCTGCGGGGAAGGGGAGGACCTCAAGGGCGTTCCTCCCGCCCGAGGCCTTTTGCAGCGGCTTCCTCTGGCCGCGGCCGCCGAGTCTCCGCTCCCCAGCCTGGCGGTGCGCGCAGAAGTGCCTGCTACGTGCCGGGCGCCGCTTCGGCCCTGGGCACGGCCCGGGTCTGGGCAGCGGGACTGAGTCATTGTTCTCAGGGAGAGCCGCTTACTGTCAGTAACGCCAACACGGCTCGGTGTTGAATGCATTCTCGTCTCTCAAGGTTTTTTCTCCCGGCTTACTTTGTATCCAACTTATTTTTGCTTTCTGTCTTGAAGATTCCTGAGCGATCGGGGCAATGTGTTTTGCCCTTTGCAGAAATCACTAAATGATAATTGAATCACATCATTTGCAATGTATTTTGCTGGACATTGGGGTAGGGGTGCAAAGATAAGGAGGCGATCCTGGCCAGTGAAAAGCCGCGTTAGGAGGTGGGAGCTTGAGTTTGGTTTCTAGTGGTGACTGCCTGACTTAGGGAGCTTTTCGAAGGGTGAGGGAGAGAGGGATGTGGGTAGAAAGAGCAAAGCCGTTCAGCAGGATAGCGTGGAGGAGAGGAGTGAAGGAAAGGCGGGGAAGTAGAGCTAGTTCAGAAGAGTAACGGGGAGAGGGATAAGGTCAGCGGAGAGATGCCCCGTCCGAAGAGAGTTAGGGGCCAGAAAAGGGAAGAAGCTTTGTGCCGAATGTCAGAGTGAGAGGAGCATTATGGGGAACAGGTGAGTTTAGGTGCGTTGACAAAGAATGAGAAAAGGACCCCAGGAAGGAGCAGTGAGCCGAGTGGAAAACCAATTGAGTCTGGAATTCTGGAAGCAGGTGGAACAGGACGCATGTTCGAAAAATTAATTGGCTTTTCTGTTTGTTTTATTTTGTTTTTGTTTAGATCTGGGTCTATTCCAGTTTTCCCTGGTATGTTTGACTCTTTTCAGGAACCTGTTTCTTTAAGAAAAGGGTGTTTGTAGGATCCACAGATGCTTCCCAGGCTTTGCATACAGTTTCTCTCTGTCCTTGGACAACATCTTCCCATATCAGGACTCTGATAGTGGGTCCACTGTGGAGAATGTGCTTTTTCCGGTATTGGATTTTTTTTGCACCACAGAGAATTCCGTTTACTTGGGTGGTGGGGGGAGGAGGTGTTCATCTACTTAGAAAGTATATTGTTTTCTTACTTTGTATTACGGAATATGCACAGCTATTTTTTTAAAAACAGTGTCTTATTACTCTGTTTACTAATGTTATTTAATGGAAAGAGACTAGATGGGGCCAGGTAAATGCTACCCCCCAGAAGGTAATTATTTGTATCCAATAAGGAGAGATTTCACTTTTTGGTCTCAGAAATCCATGAATCTGTGTGTTATCATTGTGTATGCAAACAGAAAATTTTAATATACTGAGTTGGGGGGCTGCGATACCTGAGGTGTTTTTTTTTTTTTTTTTTTTGAGACAGAGCCTAAAGCTATCACCCTGGATAGAGTGCCGTGGCATCACAGCTCACAACAACCTCCAATTCCTGGGCTCAAGCGAGTCTCCTGTCTCTGCCTCCCAAGTAGCTGGGACCACAGGCGCCCGCCACAACGCCCGACCATTTTTTGGTTGCAGCCTTCATTGTTGTTTGGCAGGCCCGGGCTCGGGCTGCATTCGAACTCGCCAGCTCAGGTGTACGTGGCTGGCTCCTTAGCCCGCTGAGCCACAGGTGCCAAGCCGATACCTAAGGTTTAACTTTTTCTTCATCTCATCCCCCTAAATGTTGTTGTGTGTTTGTAATATTCCTGCTAGTCCCTGTCAAAGTAAAATATTAAAATCTTTCTTAGAGAGGTTGAGGGAAGCACAGTGGCTTTGGCCATCCAACAAAGGCTGAGATCTTCTCCAAGGAGAATGCTTATATACCTGTTAAAGTGCTGTTTTTATACGTTAAAAATTGTGAACTATAGGCAATTCTGTAGGTCAACCTAATATTGTACATAGTTTCAGGGAGTTCTGGGACCCAAAATAAAATTCCCCATTTTAATGGTTGAGGCTAGAGAAGAGTAGGACTGAAATGACACTTTCTTCTCAGACAGAGGGGAAAACCTGGGTCTGAAGTTCTTCCTTCACTCAGACTCTCCGGTGCTGTCTCTGTCTACCCACCTTCTACACCTCCCCCCACCCCAACCTCTGGTTATGTTCTGGCCTCACCCTTAACTAGCAATTCTGTAGATGTTAATTTAATTTAAAATATTTATTCTTATTGAATAGCATTTTACACTCTATTTTCTTATTTAAAAAAAATTAAAAAAGAAAGCCCGAAAGCCTCCAAAAATATATACAAAAGCCACAATTTTCTTCATAGGAGCTTTAACGTTCATATCAATGTGACGAGTGGGCCAAGTAGAAATAAGGTTCCATACATGCAAAGGAGCATCACTCTAGTGGAAATCCTTGGGTTTCACCTGCCACTTATGCTATCGGTGCTTTTGATAAATGAACCTCAAAGCCTTCCCTCTTCCTGTTAAAAAGTCTTACCTGCAGCAAGTAGTAACAGTAACTGGATTATGTCAGTCGCATACATATTAAAGAATCAAGACATTTGATACCCGCCAGGTGCTCTGCAAGTAAAAATGGCAGCCAGTCCAGTGTGTTTAAACCACGGCGAGAAGTACCTAAGTTTGCTGCTATTGCCGAAGACTGTAGAATCCTCCCAAACTGTTCTGGGATCATTGCAGACTTTAACTAGAGAGATGTCTGGCTACAGCAGACAAAATCAGCCTTTCCCACCCAGTAAGTGGAACCTTGGGCAGCCCCAAGATTCCCCTACTGCCAAGACTCCTACATGATAGACGACCAGTTCCTAGCTCTCTGGAGCAAGCCCAGGAGTCACTAAGCCATTCTGACTCCTTTGCACTGATTAGCCACCAGGGAATGTGCAGAGAGAAGACAAAGGGGCCTATCACTCTGCCCCATGGAGAGAGCTCATCAACCAAGCAAGTATGGTGCCTCCCTTCCCAAGTAATAAAAAGTGATTCTGGAACACTTTCTCATTATAAATGGCTCCTGGTCAGGTTAGTCACTCACGGACACCATTCACTGAGCAACTTTTATGTACCAGGCTGTTTTGTTTAGTTGCCAGGGATACAATATTGAACCCTAAGTCCCACTATTACAGAGCTTACACCCTAGAGAGAGACAACAAATAGTGTTTGATGGTCCCATAGGAAAAATAAAGCAAGGTGAGGGGTGGAAAGGCTTCCTGTTTTGTTTTAAATAAGTTGTTCAGGGAAGGTTTCCAAAAGGTGGTATTTGAGCCATCTAGTGAAGGAAATGTGCAGACCCTGCAGCTGTCTGGGGCACGTCCAAGAGTCCCGGGCCGCACCTGCTGCGGGGAGGGCTGAGTGGGGCGGACGGAGTGCCCCTTCTCCAAAAAAAAAGGGTATAGTCTGATTTCCATTTTAGTGGGCTGACTATGTATAATTATTAATAGTGTCCTCTTTCACGCTCAGTCGAGATCTGATTTGGACAATAAATTATGTTGGTAACCTGATTTGAGAAGATTTACTTTAATTGCCAAGTTGGAAAGTAGACTTTGGGTGGCAAGGGTAGAAGCTGGAAAGTCAGTTGCTATAATCTGACCAGAGATGAATGTCTTGAGCCAGGGTAAGAACAGTAAAGACAGAGGGAAGTGGTCAGAATCTGAGTGTATTCTGATGCTAATGCAGACAGAATTTGCTAATGGTTTGGATGTGGAGTAGAAAAGAAAGGGTCAAGGATGACTCCAGGGCACTTGGGCAAAACACTGGGAAGGGAAGAAGATATGTCTGTATCTAACCCTAAAACAATAGTTCACAAAGAATTTTTGCCATCTCTCTAGTCACTTGACTTTTTACGGAAGAACTTGGAAACAAGGAAAATCACTGGTCTGGTTCAAATTTGAACTTGATGTGGGACAACTAGACTAAAATACAAAATGCACTGCAATGTTTGATCCTAACAAATGTTTGTATATTTGGGTATAGTGCACAGAAGAATTAAGCTTTAGAATCATTGAGGAGAAATAATTCATTTGGGTTCACATTGATTTTAGATAAATGTAGAAGAATGTGAGAAATGAACAGAAGATTTCTTTGTAGGGTAGAAATAGGTATCAGCAAAAGTCTGGAAATTGGAAGTGGTGAAAGGGCATCTCATAGGGATAAAACTTTTGTCCATTCTCTGTCATAGACAGTTACCCAGTTATCTGCCGACTATTCTTTAATAGCTTATCTGACAATTCTAAGCAGTGCGTTAGGCTATATAAAAACAAAGGCCAAGGGAGGTGCAGGCTTTCTTCTGTGGGGAGGTGAATATCTCCCCTCCCCAAAATACAGCGCAGTGCCAGAATTGCTCTTACGTGTAAAAGACAGTGGGAACATGGATGAAGGGTCTCGTAAGCCTACCTTGGATGTCAGGATGACTTCACAGATGAGGGTGATCTCTGAGGGTGAGAAGCTTGCCAGATGGACAGGTAGATGGAAAGGCAGGTGTAGAATATTAAAGGCACAAGAGTTGATTGTTCCAATATAAACTTGGAACATAAAATCATTCAGGGATGCTCAAATTCATCCACATTAAGAACTATGAAAGAGGGTTAGAAAGATCACAGAGGTTGGGGGGACAGCCTCTAGGAATGGCGTGTACTCCTTCCAGGCAATGCCCTTTTAAGTAGGGGTGGCATACTGTTGTTCCCTCCCCTGTTCCCCTCTTACCAGAGTTTCTGAAACTCACCACTGTGGACATCTGGACTGGGCAGGTCTTTGATATTGGGGGCTGTCATATGCCTTGTGAGATGTTCGGCAGCATCTGTACCCTGTACCCACTAGATGC
Source organism: Arctocebus calabarensis (assembly GCA_963573935.1). Classification (NCBI taxonomy): domain Eukaryota; kingdom Metazoa; phylum Chordata; class Mammalia; order Primates; family Lorisidae; genus Arctocebus; species Arctocebus calabarensis. The sequence goes on from CAUYON010120961.1 coordinate 41,173, forward strand.
CAGTACCACTTCTCAGTGGTAACAACCAAAAACATCTCCAGATATTGCCAGATGTCCCCTGCGGTGGGGGTGGGGTGTCCACTCTTGGTTGGGAACCACTGCCTTGTGTCAGGTTTAATGCTCAGTTCAAGTCTTTGTTAGTCAGTAATTTCTGTTGAGTCAATGCTTTTCGACCCATTTCTGCTACCCTGGTATAGACCTTTAGCACTTTAGCACATACTTTCCTAAGTGTGTTTTGTTCTTTGGCTGTAAGATGATTAATCATCAGAGAACTCAGCTGTCACGTCTCTTACTCCTGTGTGCAGTGCCTTCCCATTTTCTGCCCCCATCGTTCTAAATGTCTCGTCCAGGTTCCCAACACTTTCCGGCACCCCGTCTCCAGCTTCATTTTGTTGTCTTACATTCTCTTCTCCAGCCAAATTGGACTGGAGAAATCTATAAAGTAAAGAAGGATTTATTGTGTTCTTTTATAAAAAGGAACTCAACTCAATCTTACACATGAGAAAATTAAGCACTTAAAATTCTTGTGCTGATATAACACGCTTATCACACAACTTTGGGGCTCTCAAGATGCTCCTAACCTTGTTTTCTCCTCCACTTGTTCTTTGATTATACTGTTGACTGAATCTGCAAAGCTAGCCATTCCATTTCCAGATACAGTGTGAAACACTGAAACTGAATTTTCTAGCTCAAATGCCACAGTCTCAAGGTCAGATTCTCTCCCTTTTTTTTTTTTTTATTGTAAATCACATAACAATAACATTTATTTGTGTTTCATTTTCTAGTCCTTTATAAATAAGAAGTGTGGCTTCTTTGCGTTCCTTGTACCTCCAAACACCTGGTCTTGGACAAAACAAGTTTCATTTAAATGAACATAAATTATCCTAAAGCAGATTGTCATAAACTGTGGAAACTTGGTTGCCACGTTAATACTGTAATCTAAGAAATGGGAACACAAGTAAAAATACATTCCTGAGATTATCAGTACTGACACCGCGTGTCAGTGAAGATTTTTAACATTGATGTTTGTTTTTCTTTCTAGCCTGCCTATCAGAACCTGAGACAGCGTGTTGATAACTTTGTTGCAAACCACTTGGCAACTCACACCTGGAGTCCTCATCTCAATAAGAACCAGCTAAGAAACAATATTAGACAACAAGTACTCAAGTAAGTCTGAGACTTAGTGTTCTACGCAGCCTTGAAAATAGCATAACCTATTTTGTGTGAAAGCAGAGACATTGCAGAGAAGTTTGTCTTGCGTGCTGGTGTTGGCAGTTTTACTGGGTTTGGTGTGGCTACTCTGCTGTGAAACAGTGTAATTTTGTAATGTGGTCTGATCACTTCACATTCCCCCATAAATTTTAGCAGTCTGACTTTTTCTGTAAACCTTTGGAAATATATGAAGGAAGAAAATAACAACATGACTTTTTAAAAACTAGACAGAGTATTAATAGATGATAAATTCCCCAATACCATATACAGTTGGATTCACAACCATTTTCTTGACCCTAAAAGAATAGGTTTTATTGTTCTCGTTATATGAATAATGACTTTTAAAGATCAGTGAAATGGAAATGTTTTGATCTGAGACCATGTTTTCTAACATGCTTATCCCTCTTTTTTATTTTTATTTTTGTATTTTATATGACTTTAAATTTGGCTATTTAGTGATATACCAAAAAAAAAAGGGGGGGGGCAGGAGTGTTTGGACCTGTCAGAGCCATTTTAAGTGAACATAAGATAAAAAGAATGAAAAGATCTGTAATGTTTAGAGAGGCCTAAAAACATATTTACTAAAAAAAAAAAAAAAAAAAAAAACCCTAACTTCTAATTGTTCTTATATATGAACATTTGCCAAGCAGACCTTCTATTCCTGCTTCATCCCCCCCCCCCCAGAAGAGTGACTACATTATTTAAAGAGCACTTGTCTCCTTGCCTTTACAAATATTTATGTTCACATATATCTGAGATGAAATATAGCTTTTAAACAGTTAAACAAAATTATTGTACACCTACCACCTTAGTTTTTTTTTTGTCCCACAGGAACCTTACTGCCTATCTTTTGTGATAGTTGCAACCAACAGAAAGTCCCACAAGTAAAACTTCATATACCCTGGTTCGAAGACAGACACATTTAGCCACTAGTAATCCTAGAAACCAGGGACCTGAGCCCCAGACAGATTCTCCTTATGAATAAGACAGGGGGGAAATTATCAATAGCTTTGTTTATCTGCATTTTAAAGGATGTGTGAGGAACCTATAAGAGAATCCAGTTGAGATTTAAAAATGCCATTAAAGGACTACATGGTAATGTCTGTTAGGAATAGTCTGAGCTCTTTTTAGAAAAAGTAGAGGCAGAAGAGATCTGCTGGGTGACAGGCCTGAAGGGATACTCAGTTCTACCACAGCCTTCAGGAGAACAGTAGCCCAAGGACACAGGCTGGAGGCTGGGGCACCGAGGCAGGCCCGCCCTCGAGGTCACACGGTGCTGTGCTGATGACACGGTTCATTTGTGCCACCGTTTGCACAGCCACCACCTTTCTAAGAGATTTCAGTGCTTTAAAAGTGCATTTGGGGGAATCTTACATTTCCATTCTGTATATATTGAGAGGCTCAAATGTAAGGCAAACTTCCTAGAATTATATTTAGTTTTTTGACATTAAAAAAATCTATAAAGTAAGGAAGGATTTATTGTGATCTTTTATAAAAAGGAACTCAACTCAATCTTGCACATAAGAAAATTAAGCACTTAAAATTCTTGTGCTGATATAACACACCTACCACAAGTCACAAAATTGTGAGGTGTTCTTGTGACGATGTCACTGGCTAAATCCTGGAGCAATCGCCTATGAGTGATGAGCAACCACTTTTCCAGAGACATTTTTAAAGAAGGAAAACAGCTATCTTCTCTAGGACAATTTAGACATCGCTTCTCCTAGATTGTTCGTAAATTTTCTTCTAGCTATATTATTTATTTTAAAATGAACTACTTTTTATTTTCTTTCTTTTTAAATTTCAGATTAATTGAAGGTATAAACAACTAGGTGACAGTGTTTGCTTTTGTTAGGTAGTGTCCCTCTTGTACTTGTGTCCTGCTCCCAGGTGGTGCTGTATCAACACCTTCTGTTGCCCATTAAGTGGGAGCACACCTATTTCATTTAAATTCTACTAATAGTTCTGTATTAACATCTAAAGCTTCCTTAAAGAAGCAGATAATTTAGTTTTGTTTTTTTTTTTTGTTTTTTTTTTTTGGTAGAGACAGAGTCTCACATTATCGCCCAGGGTAGAGTGCCGTGGCGTCACACTGCTCACAGCAACCTCCAGCTCTTGGGCTTAAGCGATTCTCTTGCCTCAGCCTCCCTAGTAGCTGGGACTACAGGTGCCCGCCACAGCACCCGGCTATTTTTTTGTTTTGCAGTTCGGCTGAGGCCGGGCTTGAACCCGCCACCTACAGTATATGGGGCCGGCGCCCTGCTCGCTGAGCCACAGGAGCCGCCCGGGATAATTTAGTTTTGTTCAAATGTTCAAAGGGATGGCAAAAGGATGGACTACCCCCATAAATAAATGTAATTTCCAACAGTGTTTCTAGACAGATTTTGATAAGTACTCAGTTGACTCATTTGGGTTGAGCTATCTGCTAATATCAGCAATTTCAGATGATTCAACTTAATAGCTAATCTGCCGACTCAGTAGGAGGGAAAATTTTATTCTACTTAAGCATTCATTTGTACAGTAGAATCTGAAAATTCTAGATAGCTCTGAATAATGATCTTAACAGAATTGTAAAGAAAGTCAAGGAAGTAATTTCAACTGGAAAATGCCAGCGACTGGTATTTGGCTTTGCCCTTGATCCTGGAGCTGTGGCTTCTTCCAGCTTGGGTGCAGCCGCTGTGGCCACTGACTGCCCGGGGATCACCAGCATGGGCTCCATTTTTACTTAAGACTAGAGCTCACCTCCCTGTGGGGGAGATAGTGTTTGATTGGGCAAGACAGGAGGCTAGAACATAATCAAACAGAGAAAGAGACTGAAGCGATAATTTGGGAGTGGATAAGTTTTATTTTTTATTTTATACCTTTGTACTTGTACTTTAAAACATTTTTTAAATTTCTTTTTCTTAATTTTTTTTCTACCTCTACTACATTTTAAAGACACCTCTAGGAGGTAAAAGGTTTTTAGGATTCGTATATTTTTAATATTAGAACTTTGAAAAGCAGGTAACCTACTTTGTGCTGAGTTGGCTCATTTTTCTCCGTGGCCCACATAAATAGAATTATAGTTGCACAAGGCAACAAGGTGCCTCAGAAGTGAAAATCTGGTCCATCCTCCACTCCAGATGGAGTTAGAGTCAAACATAGCCCTTGTGAAGCAGGAGGAGGTGTCCTCCTCACCCTGTAGACATGATCAACCCTTCTAGTGCTATCCTGGGAACTTCTGCTCCTCTGGTTCTTGTAAAAGAAAGAAAGTTTTAAATGTGTTTGTTCTCTTATTTTACATTGACATCTTCGTTCAGGATCCTGTCTTCCTTCCTCCTCTGTCTCACGTGTGATGTTTCTAGAAGCTAGAGTACCTTTCTGCCCCTTATCTTCCTCAGACATCAAGACTCAGCTCATTTGTCTTCTCTTTTATGAAGCTTTCCTAAATTATGTCATATATATCTAATAACTTCTTATGCCTATCTCATATTTTAATGTGAGATGTGTCAGGCTGTATACCCTGGCTAATGCCTCCAATTCTAGTGCTTTGGGAGGCTGAGGCAGGAGGATTACTTGAGGCCAGCAGTCCGAGACCAGCCTGGGCAATATAGGGAGCCCCATCTCTACAAAAAGTGAGGCATGTGGTGTACGACTATAGTCCCGGATACTGGAGGCTGAAGCAAGAGAACTGCTTGAGTTCCTCTGCTTGAAACTAGAGGCCACAGTGAGCTATGGTCATGCCACCATACTTTAGTCTGAGCCACAGAGCAAGACTGTCTCTAAAAAAAAAATGAATAAAGGAATAATTGCATCTCCCTCTCCAACCGGAACGGAATCCAGCTCTGATTTGTAGCTAGCTGCCCAGTAGCCAGTTTGGTGCCTATGAGATGGAAGACACTTACAACATAATTGTCGAAATAATAAATCATCACTTTTTATTGCCTTCCTGCAATAAAAAGAAAGCCTGAAGTCTTGTTTTATTTTTGTTTTACTAAAGCTATCTTTCTTTTATTTTTAATTTGATGAAATTATACTTTGTATATGTTCTTCAGTTTTCCTGGAGACTCTAGTTCTTATAAAAGGCTTATGTTTTTCCGGTATAAAGAAAAAGAAAGGTTGCAGAGTTCATAGATTGCCTTTATAGTCAGAACTGTGCTGTAGAGATGGGATTCCTGGATGTGTGGCTGGGCTGGAGTGAGAGGAGCATCACCGGCATGCCTGGAGCCTGGACAGTTGCTGTGTCTCGTCAGGGGTTTGCTTTGTTTTCTCAGTATTTCCACCAGTGACACAGTGGTGGTAGAGTTTACAGACTTTTTTGTAGTATGGTGTGTCTAGATGCCACTATAGCCTAAAACTCATGTTCCATTGCCTGTTCTTTTGTACATCCAGGTGGACAGATTGGACAGTTTAAGGTTAAACACATGTATAACAGGTTCAGTTTTATTTCAAAGTAATCAATGTAAGTAATATAAAATTATTTTTTCACTTTTGTGTAAATTATCCTGTGTTCCAGATCAGGAATGTTGGAGTCTGGTATCGACCGAATTATTTCTCAGGTTGTGGATCCAAAGATCAACCACACATTTAGACCTCAGGTGGAGAAGGCTGTGCACGAGTTTTTGGCCACACTAAATCACAGAGAGGAAGCAAGTGGCAGCACAGCTCCCGATGAGGAGAAGCCAGACTCTGCCGTCATTACTCAAGGTGCCTTGCTTCTCTTCTTGAACTGAGTCTTGAGTTAGGGACAGTTGGTTCTTAAAAACATTTCTCTTGTTTGGCCACTCTAGTGAAGTTGTGTTTATTTTAAATATCATCCAGATTCCTCAAGCAGCACAATATTTCTTTTTCTACTAGATTAATAAAAATAGTATGCATTTTAGTGATGGAGTGTGTGTATGTGTGTGTGTCATAATAGTGTGAAGAACCACAGTAGTTAGAGAGTGGAATCTTTTTCTGGGAATTAGACTTTTGCAAGACTTTCATGGTGCCCTTCCCAAGAGAGTGCAGTAGAGGGGCAGAGAATCGAGACTGTGGTATGGACTAGTACTGGAACATAAAAGCAAGGGGATACAGGTGGTCCGCACAGCCTGTGCGTCACAGAAAGGTGGCAGTGCCATTGGCGTCCACTCTGTCACAGATCATCTGAATCTTTTCTTTCCTCTAAGGTGTTCCTGCTCCTGGGCCCAGCGCTAACGTCGCCAGTGACGCCATGTCAATTCTGGAAACCATCACTTCTCTTAACCAAGAAGCTAATGCTGCCAGGGCTTCCACAGAGGCATCAGCTGCCAAGCCCAGTGACAGAGCATCCAAAAAACTCCCATCTCAGCCAAGTGCTGACACCAGCACGGACAGAGAAAGAGCCTCAGAGGACCTCGCCGACAGGGAGCAGCCCCCACCTGACTCCGCAGGGGAGGTGCTGGGGACCGCCCCCAAGTCTGAGGGGCCTAATGACCTCCCTTGTCCAGTTGAAGAAACTAAAAGTCATGCAAAGGAGAATAATAATTTAATTCTGCTAAATAAGGATATCCAACAGGAAAGCAGTGAGCAAAAAAGCAAGTCAACAGACAAAGGTGAAAAGAAGCCAGACAGCAGTGAAAAAGGAGAAAGAAAGAAGGAGAGGAAGGAAAAGGTGGACAGGAAGTTTGATTCCTCAAAACGCAGCGAAGACACACAGAAAGCTTCTGAGAAACAAGTAAAGGAAAAAGAAGGAGAGAGTGCAAAACTTCCTTCAGAAAAGAACAGTAATAAAGTTAAAACAGCTGAAGGGACAAAAGAAGGTATATTAATACTTGAAAAATCTAAAGTAGTTTAAAGAATCAAAAGGGTCTCTTTAGGGCAAGTGTCAAATTTGCTTTCAAATTTGAATAAATTTATTTGATGCTTATACCTCCAAACACTGAAAACTTAAATTTCTATGTTTCTTTTCTATATAATGTGTCCACACAGAGTAAATTAACAGAAAAACTGTGAAATTTATCTTGTAATTTATTTATATACATTATTCCAAGCCCTCTTAATTAATTATTGTATATCCTGACTTCTAAAATATTGGGTAGTAAATATGTCGTTAACTTAAAGTTTATTTTTGATTATATCATTTACATTGTAAATTAACAGATCAGTTGTTTTTATAGGTACCAGTTTGCCTTTGTGTTTTCTGGACACAACTTTGCCTTATTTGGGAGCTGACTTTCTTGGACATGTTTAAAGCAGACAATTTTAAATGTATTTTAGTAATTGAGCTCTGAGTATGTTCTTATAACAAGATGATTTATCTTGTTTTGTTTTCTTCTTGAAAAGATTTCTCTTTGATAGATTCTGATGTGGATGGACTCACAGACATCACAGTTAGTTCTGTCCACACTAGTGACCTTTCATCTTTTGAAGAAGACACAGAGGAGGACACTGTGACGTCTGACAGCATGGAAGAAGGAGAGATCGCCTCAGACGGTAGAGCGTCTCCTTAGTAACGCCTCTGTGGGGCTCCCCGCCGGGGAGAGTGGGCTAGCAGTGAGAGTGTGGGACTCTGTAGCTGGAAGGTTCCTTTCTGAGTCCCAGCCCCAAAGCTGGCTATCTGGGCAGCTTGGTCAGTTACTAAATTCGAACAGCCCTTGGATTTTAATCTCTTAAACTTCACCTCCTTGCGTTACCGTGAGATTTAGATGAGAGAATGTTTATGAAGTTTGTGTTTGTGTGTGCGACATTTGGGGATGCATAGTCCATAGTACTACCCTCATAGCACCAGTTATTAAGTTCAGGGGTCCCCGAGACCACCCTTAGATTTGGCGATTCAGTAGCTGGACTCCCAGAACTCACTGCAATCTGCACAGGTACACTCACGTTACCGGTTGTTATGGCAGAGTTATCACAGCGAGAGTCATGAGCACAGTGCCAGGAACACAGGTAAGTGCTTGGGATGGGTTAGCTGAAAAAGCAAACTTTTTTTTTTTTTTTAATAAAGAATTGCGCCTTCCCTAGAAGAGTTCTGGGAGGTCATCTCTAGCTCTTTAAATGCCAGGCTTGACTGAGGTGCTTTTGTTTGCCTTCATGTGAGTTACTTACATGAAGCCAGCCAAGGGAAGTGGCACACAGGGCAGAGTCCAGGAAAGCTCCAGACAGGGAGCACCTGAATTTACGGACAGCCTTGCTCCCTCATTGTTGAGCCTGACTGGACACACCGAGAGCTGCTGACCAGGAAAGTTAGCCAGAGCCTGTGTGTCCAGAGTTCCTAGTGGACTCCAGCATGTGGTCAGAGTGGTCTGACCATGAGGCTCATCTCAGTCTCTAGCCCCTTGGAACAGCTGATTCTACGTAACCCAAAGCCTCTACCCTAAACTATGCTGTTAGCTATTTAGCTTGACCCAAGACGCTGAAGCAAACAAAAGCCAGTCAAGCCTGGCATTCTAAAGGCCAGAACTCTTCTGGACAAGGCTGTACTCTTTATAAAATAGCTTGCTTTTCAGCTAACCCTTCCGAAGCACTTCACTGTGTTCCAGGCACTGTTCTACCAACTTTCAACGTAATAACTCCTGCAACCCCAGAACAGCACTGGGAGGTGAGTGCAGGTGAGGGAACAAAGTCACGGAGATGTGTCTTATGCAGAGTCATGTAGCTGGTGAACACCAGGGCAGATTTCAAACCTGAGTCTGTGCTTTTGTTCAGTATCTTATGCTGCTTTTTGCCACAAGATTAAATTCTGCTTATGACTTAAAAAAAACATATAAATTTTATTTGCCATTGCCTAAAGATAGCATCTTGTAAATTTGCCACTGGCTTTTGGATAGGTTACCTAGGGAGAAAATGGAGGAGAAAAAGTAGAAGCTTTAACCCCCTTAGACGTATTTTTCAGTCTCTCTCATCTTTTATTCTTTTATGCATCTTTGTGAAAAACTAAATTACATACCAAAAGAAGCAATAGTAGCCCTTCCCAGAGGTGATATCTGCCCTCACGTGGTGAGTTCTTTATTACCTATATGGGAAGATGTGCCTGATTCTGTGAACACTGCGCTTTCTCTACACTAACTAAAATTCTACTTCTTGATGCTTTGAGGGTCTTCTGAAGTTTTTTTTTCCTAGACAGTAACAGGTTTTATATGTGTGGGATGTAAAAAGTAAAAAGATGATGTTATTTCCAGAGTACTAAGTGGTGGGGCATGAAAACCTTCTTGCCATATTAATGGGAAACGAATCTCTTTCCTAATGCAGAGGGAATTAGTGTGTACTTGTGCAGAAATACTTAGGATTCCTGCCTTTTCCCTGACTGATAAACTGAGAGGTGGTCATTAAAATCTCAAGCTTACTTAAAAGTAGAGATTCAAGCGAATTTGTTCAGTTTAACAGTGGTAGAGAATTCGTATCAAGTCCCCTGGTAAACAGATACGAATTAACTGTTGTCAGGAGAACATGGGCGGAGCAGGAGGTAGTGGTAGTTGGAGGCTGTTAGACTGAGGTAGCTCCCGTAGCTTTGGTTCTTTCTCAGACTGAAGTCCATTGTAAATAGTAAAACAAAATTTAAGCTTAGCCATCAGAAACCACTGATTAACTTCTAATTAAGTTCATGCCCAAATAAGGCAATGCAGTCATGTATTTACTTTGCTTTTGTGGTCAGCTTATGGATGCTGTTCACAATGCAGAGTCAGACCTCTGAACCGCTCCTCATTCTGAGTGATGCTTAATTCATGGTTCATTCTTTGCACAAGTAAATTCTAACATAATTTGTCTGAAGTTTTTCTTTTAACAGCATAAATACCTATAATATCTTATTTTTCATTACGTTCTTTTATGTGCGAGATGCTGATTGTTAAGAAATAAAGATATGGATGACAGCTTTTGAAAATAACAATTTCCGAAATTTTCACATAATATTTTTCCTTTTGGACCTACAAATAAACTACATTAAGATAGTTTTTACTAATTATACTGAATAATGTTGATTTTATTGCTAATTCATAGGAACACTCTTTGCTTTTTTCTAGATGAAGAGAAGAATAAACAAAATAAAACAAAAGCTCAAACTAATGATTCTATTGAAGGAAAAGCAAAAACTGTACGGCATACTTATGTTCACAAACCATATCTTTACTCAAAGTACTACAGTGACTCTGATGATGAACTAACTGTGGAGCAGCGGCGACAGTGGATTGTAAGTCCACCTACATCTGTCATCAAGTCAGCCTCCTCCATCACGTGGCAGAGTTAGACAGTCTGCATGTACAGGGGAGGCAGAGGCAGGCTTTGCCTGCAGGGACCTTGTCATTTATATACAACAGACAGAATTGTCTGTGTCATCTTTATTCATACAGGAGTATCTTATCAGAATGCTTGGAACCAGAAAGTTTTTGGATTTTGCAATATTTGCATATATATAAAATGAGATATCTTGGGGATGGGACCCAAATGTAAACTAAAATCCATGTATGTTTCTTGTATACCTTATACCCATAGCCCAAAGATTATCTTACGTTATGTTTTTAGTAATTTTGTGCATGAAACAAAGTTTTGACTACATTTTGTCTGCCACCTGTCAGGTCAAGTTTGGAATTTTCCAATCGTAGTGCTCAAAACATTCTGGATTTTGGGGCGGCACCTCTGGCTCAAAGGAGTAGAGCACCAGCCCTATATACCAGAGGTGGCAGCTTCAAACTCAGCTCTGGCCAAAAACTGCCATAAAATAAAATAAATAAATTAAATTAAATAGTTGGGCGTTGTGGCGGCGCCTCTAGTCCCAGCCACTTGGGAGGCTGAGGCAAGAGAATCTCTTAAGCCCAAGAGTTTGGGGTTGCTATGAACTGTGATGCCACAGCACTCTACCCAGGGCGACAGCTTGAGACTCTGTCTCACAAAAAAAAAAATTCTGGATTTGGGAACATCTCAGATTTTCAGATTGGGGAGGTTCAACCTGTAGTAGTGAAAAACTAGTAACGGCCTAAATATTTCACAGTATGAAAATATTTGAATCAAGTGTAGATCTGGTCATACATAGATGCAGCTGTTAAATTAACATCATATTGAGAGAAATGCACTTCACATATTACCTGGATCTGAAAATGCTTTCAATGAGAACATGCCATTGAATTAACAGCTTTTTAGAGAAAATTGGTACCTCGTTATACAGGGTGGACATAAAGTGCGTGTGCAATTTACTATGTTGAACTGTTTTAAATTGCACGTGAACTTCCTGTCCACCCCATATGTATACATTGGTTTTAAGATGGCTTACAGTTTCAGAAACATTAAAATCTGGGCTCGGCGCCTGTGGCTCAACTGGCTAAGGCGCCAGCCATGTACACCTGAGCTGGCAGGTTCGAATCCAGCCCAGTCGGCCAAACAACAATGATGGCTGCAACCAAAAAATGGCCAGGCGTTGTGGTGGGCACCTCTGGTCCCAACTGCTTGGGAGGCAGAGGCAGGAGACTCGCTTGAGCCCAGGAATTGGAGGTTACTGTGAGCTGTGATGCCCCGGCACTCTATCCAGGGTGACAGCTTGAGGCTCTGTCTCCAAAAAAAAAAAAAATTTGGAAAGTTTGATATCCCCAAATCAGGAAATTTTTTTTTTTTTTTTAGAGTACTCTGGCGTCACAGCTCACAGCAACTTCCAACTCTTGGACTGAAATAATTCTTTTGCCTCTCTCTTGACTACAGGTGCTGGCCACAGTGCCCGGCTTTTTTTTTTGTTGCAGTTGTCATTGTTTAGCTCGCTCAGGCTGGGTTCAAACCTGCCACCCTCAGTATGCATGGCTGGCGCTGTAATCCCTGTGCTACAGGCATTGAGCCAGGAAATTTTATCACATAGAAAAATGGTTGGCAGGAACTGCACCAAGATGCTAACAGTGGCTAGCCCTCCGTCCAGGCTTATCTCCTGAGAGGGTCGCATGGTTGGGGGAGGCATCTGCTTGGGATGTTTTGGCACTTGGACTGAACGGGAGCAGCACAGTGATTGTTGAGTTCTCCCTAGTTTAAAATACAACAGCACAAAGTCCCAAGTCCAAAGTCTGGGTCCCAAGAATATAACCAGCAAGTCAAATTTGTTGTAGGACTAGCCTGTCACTTGAATCTGCATTTCAACTCTTTTCTTTAAGAATAACTGAAAAGCTATGGAGACCTAACTGTGTATACTTGATGTTTATAGATATTTTTTTGCCTTTCTTTTTAATTGAAACAACCAGTTTATTTAACCAATTTTTCCCAAAATAATGGTTTTCTCATTTTTTAAATTAACGGGATTCTGAAAAGGAATAAAAATTTTTAATGTTTATTCTGACAGCTTCCAGAATAAGTCACATGTGTGCACCTGCTCACACACAAGCCACAGGTATGTGTGTGCAGGACGTGTTCGGGTAGGACTCTTTTGCAGAGCCCATTAATTTCTGAGAACATCTGAAGGACAGACTAAGACTTTTGTTTGTACAAATGTTTTGTACCGTGTTTTATACATTATTTTTCAGAGCGTTTTCTTTTGACGGCTGATCTGACAGGATGTTTTGTGGTTTCAGGCTAAAGAAAAAGAAGAGAGGCTTTTAAGAAGGCAAATTAATAGAGAGAAACTTGAAGAAAAGAGAAAACAAAAAGCTGAAAAGACAAAGTCTTCAAAAGCCAAGAGTCAAGGTATAGGAGACATTAACTTTTAATATTTAAACTATCTTATATATTCCACTATTTTCTAGATCATCTTACATTACTTATGAGATATGAATATATAATAAAAAGATCTATTCTCAAACATGGGAGATCTCCTTAGCTGTTAATCTCATTTGTTTAGTAACGTTTCTTTTTTATTTTATCGCTACATCTAAGTTAGACATTTTGTCAGGTATCAGCTTATGCAGCTCACCAACTAGCAGTTTATTTTCCAGTAATGGTTAAATGAATTATCACTGCAAAATGGATTGTTAACACATGGCAGTAATACTACATGAAACTAATCTATGCTTATGTTAATTAAAATGTCCAGTATTTTTCTGGAATATTGCATTGAAAAAAATGGCACTCCCCCTAGGCACTAATCCTGTATAATACGCAGATTTGCAGACACACACTTGTATGATTATTTGAAATAGAAAAGATAAGACTTCTCCAACTAAAATATTATGTTTATTCTATTACAACTTAATATTAAACCATGTTGCCTTTTTACAATGATTAGAAAAATCTTAATAAAAATAAACATTGCACTGTTTACAAAGCTCTTAAATTCATTTTATTGATTGTTTCTTTCCTAGGCAAGAGTAATGTGGACTCAGAAGAACCATCATCAAAAAATTTGGAACCTAAAGCCCCCAGAATTAAAGAAGTCCTTAAAGAACGGAAGGTTTTAGAGAAAAAAGTAGCCTTGAGCAAAAAAAGAAGGAAAAATTCAAGGTACATGTTTTGTCTGGTCATGTTCACATTGGATCTCTCCAGGGACACTAAACACGTGTGTTTGCTTCACATTTATGAAGAACCTTAAGGTTTTATTTTTGGTATCAAAATTCTTTCCATTACTTTCTAAGTAGTAATGTGTCTTGGTCTATGTTGGAATCCTATTTCTTTCTTACTCTGATGCAGTATTTAGACCCTCTCTCCACAGAAAGCACATGCGTAATCTGTAGAGTTTGGGGAGTGTGTGCACCCTGCAGAAGTTTTCTTGTTTGGGGTATTTAGTGACCACTTGTTGTGTCCATTCTATTTTTATAGATTTCTTTTTAGCAATAGCCATGCTTCTCCCCTTCACCCTGATTCTGAACCTTGTTAACACTGTGTTGTCATTATTAATTCCTGAAAAATTAGAAAGCCATAGACAATGGCTGTGAAGTCATGTGAGCCATGGGCTACAATTTTGCTGTTATATCAAGTTGGGATTATGTGAATTTATCACAGACTTCAAGATAAGTGAATCAATAATTTGTAGAACTCCATGAGAGGAGTCAGCTCTCAGATTTCTTATTAAGTCTGATTCCTATTGATCTGAATAAATAAGATTGCTCTCCTCACTCAAAAAGGAGTAATTTCAAAATGTAATTGCAGCCCATAAAATAGTCATCTTTAAACAACAAATCAGGAATGTTGTTCCACCTACTTTTCTTTAGCACCAAGAGCAGTTCATGCTACAGTTGGGATTATGTTCTCTGCTGACTAAGCAGAGGGTTGCAGTTAAACTGTAACAACTGTATTTATGGATCGAGTGTTTATAGTAAAAGAAGACTTTTTTTTAACCTTCTTGAAAATTTCTTACATTAGTTTCAAAGTTTACATTTGACTCTTTCACCCTTAGGAATGTTGAAGAAAATTCCAAAAAGAAGCAGCAATCTGAAGAAGATTCCAAAGAAACCCTGAAAACAAGTGAGGTGTGTTTCAGATGCTCTTTTGATAGATATAAATCATTTAATCCTTTGGAGGAAAACTTAGAATGCAATTTGAGTTTTTTCAGATATTCCTTACATTTTCAAAAATTCCTTAAAAGGAATTTTTAAAATATTCCTTAATCATTTTTGAAACCCCATTCTATGCTGACCTAAATTCCTCATTTTGATGAGTTAATTTTATGTGATTTTTTATGTAGGTAACAGCTATTTTTCTCTTTTTCCTTCCTCTTCTCCCTCCATTTCTTATATTTGCAATAAAAAAATTCCTAAAAATAATGGAAAAGGAAATGGAGGAAAAGCTAAAATCCCTTGATTATAACAAATCATCCCTTTTATTCTTGTTCATTCCACAATTTTTTGGAGTGGAAGTACAACACTTTGTCAAGTTACGTTACTGGTAAGCTTCCTCATTTAGTGTTTGTGTAGTATTGAATTGTGTATACTGTAATGTACTTAAGCATTCATTTCTAACATTCAGTTATTTTAAATAGTAAAAATATATGCACTGAATATATTTCTTCCCCTTTTGGGATTAAATTCTTATTTATAAAACTATTTCTAATTCTATAGCTGAAGTATCTTAATATTTTCGGGGGGAAAACTAGTAATTTAGAAATTATTTGTTCACAGCAAATATCTTTAATTTTACTCAAAAATTAAGGGCATATTTAGAAGTATATCTTGATGTTTTAATGACATATCTTTTAATATTGAACTTTATTTTATGATAGATTTCTATGAGAAATGATCTCAAAATTTTCATATTAACTATTTAGAATTAATATTTTATTATAAAATTAGGTTGTTACAAATTCCTGCAAGTTTTTCTTTGAGGAATTTTAAGTATTTATTAAGGTCTTGTTGTGTTCTGGTCTCTGCGTTAGCAGAAAAACATTAATATTTGTGTTGAAATTTAAGGATATTGAGTATTAAGCTGAGCCAGAGCACAGTCCTTTTGAGGACTGGAGGCCCTAGTTTGAATGAGCACCGCTGATGGTCAGCAGGTCTTCGTTAGGGTAGATGGAGTCGGCATCACTCACTGGTGTTAGTAATCTTAGTGCCGAACCCTGGAGTAGAGGCAGAGTTTTAGATGCCGTGACTCTAGTATATGACATATGCTTCCCTTTCGTATATGTTATATATATTTTTGCTGTTACTGTGAATTGTTACATACATTTGAAGCATCATATGTAAAATAATGTACAAATGGCCTAAATTAATGAGATTTCCATAAATGATTTTTTTTTTTTTTGAGACAGAGACAGAGTCTCACTTTGTCACCCTCAGTAGAGTGCTGTGGTGTCACAGCCCACAGCAATCTCCAACTCTTGGGCTTAAGCAATTCTCTTGCCTAAGTGACCCAAGTAGCTGGGTCTACAGGTGCCCACCACAACACCTGGCTATTTTTTTGTTGTAGTTGTCATTGTTGTTTAGCTGGCCCAGGCTTGGCTCGAACCCACCAGTCTCAGTGTATGTGGCCGGCGCTGTAACCACTGTGCTACAGGCACCAAGCCTCCATAAATGATTTTATGGAAGTAAGACTTCCTAAGTTAAAAATAGGAAGTCCTTATTTCAGTATAAAATTTTTAAATTATCTTCATCATCACATATTCTGTTTTTAGACTGAAAAGAACATTAGACTATCATTCATTCAGCTTACTTTTAATTTTTATTGGTCATTAGTGGGCTCTCGTGATTAATAGTTGAGGAATGCAACGATGAATCTCAGAAGAAATAACGAGTCTCTGCAAACATGGTTCTAGTGCAGTAGAGGGAGCACTGCACGCAGAGGGGCTCATCTGGGCTCAGTCTCACACACCTGCTTAATCCCCTGGATGTCGAGTTACTGGGTTTCCTGGTGCATCAAATGAGGGTAATCATACCTAGTACAGACTACTTGCACAAATTCAGTGAGGTATGATGTGACAGCACTCAACATATTAAAGGGACTCCAGTATTAAATTGAGATCTAACACTTGATTGTTGTGTCTCATATTTTAACCTTTATTTTCTTACAGCATTGTGAAAAGGAAAAGGTGTCTTCTTCAAAGGAGCTGAAGCATGTTCATGCAAAAAGTGAACTAAGTAGACCTGCCCGGAGACTTTCAGAGTCTTTGCATTCAGTTGATGAAAACAAAAATGAATCCAAAATAGAAAGAGAACACAGAAGACGCACATCCACCCCTGTCATGGTGGAAGTGACCCAGGAGGAGACTGACGTTAGAGACGGGAAAAGGCAGGTGGAACGCTCAGAAATGGGCACCGAAGAGCCCCAGAAACAGAGAAGCACAGTGAAGAGTGAAAAGCATCTGAAGAAGGATGATTCTGAATCTCCACATTTGAAAGGCCTGCCCAGGAAGGAGCTGAAGTTGTCCAAGGAGAAGCCTGAAAAAGAGAAGACTCTACCGGAAGATAAAGCGTCTATAAAATATAAACATAAAGGTGACAACGTGCATAAAACGGGGGATGAGGCCGACCTGCACTCTTCTGAGAAAGGTTTAAAAGTGGAGGAAAATATTCAAAAGCAAAGTCAACAAACAAGGCTTTCTTCAGATGATAAAGCTGAACGAAAAAGCAAACATAGAAATGAAAGGAAATTATCAATTTTAGGCAAGGATGGAAAGCCAGTTTCTGAATATATTATAAAAACAGATGAGAATGGTCGCAAAGAAAACAACAAAAAAGACAGACATTTGTCAACCGAAAAACCTAAGGCCGAGCACAAATCAAGACGGTCCAGTGATTCTAGAATTCAGAAAGATTCTTTAAGTGCCAAGCAGCATAGTGTCACATCACAGAGAAGAAGTGAAAGTTATTCTGAAGATAGATGTGATACAGACTCAACCAATTTAGACAGTATTTCCAAACCAGAAGAGGTTGTTCACAAGGAGAAACGAAGAACAAAGAGCTTGTTAGATGAGAAACTTGGGTTGAAGTCTAAGTCCAAAAGTCAGGGCAAGCAGTTAAAAGGCATAGAAACAGAAGTACCAGAAAATGTCACAAAACAGGCAGCCACTACAAAACCAGATAAGGAGAAAAACACAGAAGAAAATGACTCAGAAAAGCAACGGAAGTCTAAAGTTGAAGAGAAACCTTTTGAAGAAACTGGTGCTGAACCTGTATCAGAGACTCCTGCTTCCTCGGTTCATAGTACCCAGAAAGATTCTATTCATAAAGCTAAGTTAGCTTTAGCAAGGGAGAAATCTCGGGGTGACAAGGATCCAGGCTCCCGGCTTGACAGAAAGCCGTCAGATGGACACAGAAGCAGAAGTTTGAAGTATAGTAGTAAAGATATGAAAAGGAAGGAAGAAAATAAATCAGATGATAAGGATGGCAAAGAAATTGATGGTAATCACGAAAAGGCCAGAGGAAATGGTTCAGTCACGGAAAAGAAATTGAGTAGAAGGTTTTGTGAAAGTCGAAGAGGAAGCTTACCACAAGAAATGGCCAAAGGAGAGGAAAAATCAGCAGCAAACACTTTGGGCACTCCCAGTAACTCCTCCCTTCAAAGACCAAAAAAAAGTGGTGATGCCACATTGATTCCTGAACAAGAGCCAATGGAAATTGATTCTGAGCCAGGTGTTGAAAATGTGTTTGAAGTTTCTAAAATCCAAGACAGCAACAATAATAGTTCTCAGCAAGACACTGACTCTGAAAATATTATTAAACAAAAAACTAATGCCACAGTTCTAAAGGATGAATCACGAACTTCTATAGTAGATTCAAAAGCAATAGCTCTCACCTGTAAGTCAGGGCGTGGAACAGGAGTTACTGGTAATTCTGAAAAGCACGCCGACCGCAGAAGCCCCCTGGCCAGAAAAGTGCAGGTGCAAAGTGCTGTGTCTAAACTGAGCCCTGGGGAGAGAGAGCCTGTTCAGCAAGCAGCTCACGAAGTGAGCACAGGCTTAGAAACTGCACATAGAGTGCTGCCCGGTGCCCTGCCAGAAAATGGGAGGGCGCAGAAAAACTTGAAAAGTGCAGCCAAACCTGCTGAGGAATACGTTGCTCAGGGGGACACTGTTCTCAGACATTCCACAGGTGCAGAGCTCTCACCATCCCTGAGTACAGTGACTGTTGTATCTCGGAAAGAACCTCATGGTTCAGATGTAAATACTCTAGTTGACAAGAGAACTGCTTTTGAAGGTGGCTCTGCCAGCATCTCTCCTATGGGTCACTGTGCTGTCCCTAGGACAAGTGACAGCAAAGAAGGTGGTGAAGGTTCCACAGTAGAGACAGCAGCACAAGCCAGCATCACTACTAAAAGACACATTCAAGAAGGTTACCAGGCCACTTCAGTGGACAGTAAGCCAGAAAAAGTGATCATGCCCCTTAGGAGCAAGGTAGCCAGCACGGCTGTGGGAAATGAGAATGTTCACAAAGAAGACCATTCAGCAGACTTGGCCCAGAAAGAGAGCGATTTAAACTCAGAGCCCAGTTTCAAGCAGACCGTCAGAGCAGCAGTAGAAAATGACAAGAAGGATGGCACTGCTGTTGACTGTGCCATAGGCATGAGTCCAGGAAAAGCTGCTGAAACTGTGAAACTTACGCATGATGGAGGCCCAGGTGAAATAAAAGACATATGCATTGGTGTTGAAAGAAGGAATGAAAACAGTGAGGTAGACACCAGTGCTCCAGGTGGCTCTGCGGCCCCTGTGTCGCAGCAGAAGAATGGAAAAACTGAGATTGTGGCAGGTGGACCCAATAAGGCAGGAAAGACTTCTGTCGCCACTAGCACTGAGGGGAGCAAGAAAAGCATTCCCATGAGCCCAGTAGAGGCAGGTGCTGCCACCACCACGTCTTCAGAAACCAGAGACCGTGAGGTGGCTCTGCCCTGCACCAGCATCGAGGCCGATGAAGGCTTCATGGCAGGCGCACACCCTGGAAACTGTCCCCTTCGGGCCAGGGTAGAAGCCAGCAGAGGCACGGTTTTTGCTGCAGCTGAAGAAGGAGGAGCTGTTGTCACAGAAGGATTTGCTGAGAACGAAACTTTCCTCACAAGCACCAAGGAAGGGGAAAGTGGGGAGTGTGCCGTGCCTGAGTCAGAGGAAAGAGCAGCAGGTCTTGTGGCTGTGCACGCAGTTGACATCGAAGCTACTGTGAATGGTGTTGTGACAGAGGAGAAGGATGACGCTGTCACCAGTGCAGGCTCTCAAGAGAAGTGTCACGGCTCTTCTGGTAGAGACACAGAAATAGTGGAAGAAACTGTTACTTTTATTAGTGAAGTCGAAAGCGATGGGGCAGTTACCAGTGCTGGGACAGAAGTCAGAGCCGAGTCCCTCAGCAGTGAAGAGGTTGACAGGTTCCAGAGAAATAAGGCGAGACTGGGCCCCAAAAAAGAAACGGAGGGCACTGTGACGTGTACGGGAGCAGAAGGCCGGAGTGACAATTCCGTCATTTGTTCAGTGACCAGGGCAGGACCCGGAGAGGAGCGCGTGGTGACAGGTGCAGACGTGGCTCCAGCAGGTAATGACCCAGCAGCAGGAGCCAGTGCCAACGGCTCTGTGAGCGACGGGGTAGAAGGTGACAGCGCAGTGACCAGCACGGGGATAACGGAAGAGGACGGCGAGGGCTTTGCCATAAGTTCTGAGTCAGTGGAAAATGGAGAGAATGCCATGGACAGCACAGCAGCCAAAGACGTCACCAACGTCCCCTTAGTCGCGGCTGGCCCATGTGATGACGAAGACGTTGTGACTAGCACAGGCGCAAAAGAGGAGGACGAGGAAGGTGAGGGCGTGGTGACCAGTACTGGGAGAGGAAACGAAATCGGGCACGCGTCCACCTGCACGGGGATGGGAGAAGAGAGTGAAGGGGCGCTGATGTGTGAAAGTGCAGAAGGGGACAGTCAGATTGGTACAGTGGCCGAGCACGTGGAGGCCGAGGCCAGAGTGGCCACCGTCACCGTGAGTGAGAGTAACGCTGACAGTGTGAGCGGCGCCAAGAAGGAGGCCAAAGACGCAGAGATCTGCTCTAGTGCCAAAGGGGTCGTGGAGAGCAGCGTGACCAGTGGGGCATCAGGGAAGGAGGAAGGAGCACCCACCCCAGAGGGTTGCGAGGGCCCCATGACCAGTGCTGCTTCCCATCAGAGCGACATTCAGCTCGCCAGAGAAGGAAATGCTGGAGACACCATTATCTCCACAGGGCTGGTAGGGGCCAGTTATGGCGCTCTTGTGTGTGATGCTGTCCTGGGATGTGAAGTTGCCCACACATCACCAAGTCAGAAAGAAGATGAAGAGGTCATCACGTCTGTGGAAAATGAGGGGTGTGACCACCTCCTGGCCACCGCTGCCGGGAGTGGGATCACCAAGCAGCAGGGCCTCGCCGGCGGCACAAGTCTGAGCAAAGGCCTGATGATCTCCACCAGCACGACAACTGATGGTGCCCCTCAAGGGAGCGCAGTGGTGACTACAGCAGAAGGACACACAGGTGCTCTGAGAGCTGGGGAAAGTGTGGACAGCGCCAGGGCGAACCTGGAAGAGTTCGAGGCCCCCATGCCCAGTGCTGGCTCTGGGGAGAGCCCATGTGCTCCTGGCCGGCGCGAGGAAAAAGACGAGTGTGCCATGATCTCCACGAGCATAGGGGAGGAGTGCGAGGTGCCCATTTCCAGCGCAACCCCCACCAAGTGTGCCAAAGTTCCACAGCCACTCGCAGTTGCGGAGGAGAGGGCTGAAGGTGCATCCTTCGTGAGCACGGCTGACTTTGAGGGGCCTATGCCCAGTGCACCCTCAGAAGCCCAGGGCCCCCTCGCCTCAACCAGCAAGGAGGAAAAGGATGAATGCGCCCTCATTTCCACCAGTATAGCAGAAGAGTGTGAGGCCTCTGTGTCTGGCGCAGTTGTCGAAGGTGGAAAAAAACAAGCTGGGACTGTCCTGGAAGAGAAGGATGGGAGCGCTGTCATCTCTACAAGCTCGGTGGAAGACTGTGAAGGGCCGGTGTCCAGCGCCGCCCCGCAAGAGGGGGCACATCCCTCAGTCACCCCAGTGGAAGAGATGAGTGATGCTGCTATGATTTCCACAAGCACCTCTGAAGGGTGCGAAGCTGTCATGATTGGCGCTGTCTCCCAGGGTGAAGACCAGCCCACCACTGCGAGGTTAGAGGACTTGAGCGACGCCGCCGTCATCTCCACCAGCACAGTGGAGTGTGTGCCAGCTGTCGCCAACATTGGCAGACATGGAGAGAATCAACCAGCTGCACACCACCCAAAAGGAAACAGTGACCTGTCAGCCACATGGGTAAACAAGCGCCAGGTGCCCATGCCCAGCCTGATTGCTGAGAGTAACTGTCAGCATCCTGGGCCGTCCACAGAAGGGAAAGAGGTGACGGCAGTGAGCACCGACGAAGGCCAGGACCCGCTGTCGGTCCAGGAGCCCGCTGCAGGACAGAGCCAGCCAAGTGCCACGTGTGCTCAAGAGGAAGAGACACGTGGCACGGCAGGCCTTGGCACAGGCCGGTTTCCAAGAAGAGGACAGGAGAGTGCCTTGCACCTTGTCACTGCCAACGAGGAGGAGGTGTTGATGAACTCTGCACAGAGGGGAGGGAATAGCCCAGAGGCAGAGTGGACAGAGGGCACTAGCACAGCCTGTGGTTCAGCAGGGAAGGGCGTGGAGAGGAGTGCAGGCTGCCCTGTCCCTCTGAGAGGGCCAGGACAGGTGGCAGAGGAGCCCTCTGTCAGTATTCACTATTTGGCCACAGCAAATACCGGTGCTAAAACTGGCAACACACCACCTGTCCAAGACACTGCAGTGGTGCATTCCTCCGACCCTCCTGACCAGCTGGGGCCTGAAGATAACCTAAAAACCACAACCCCCCGGTGTGTTACTGGCCAAGAATCAAAAACTGTTCCTTCCCCCACAACGGTCCTTCTAGCTGCCCCCGACATAGCTCTGTGGGCTCCTAGATGTGAGCAGCACTTGAGTACAAAGAGTGACCTTGGTGGCACACGGACTGGGAAGGCAGGAGGTGGCCACAGCATGAGATCTTCCCAGGGGGGAGGAGACTTCTCAGGCCCTGTTTCTTCTGAAGAAAATGTGTGTGACATAGGTGAGAATCTGTTCCTAATTGCAAGTGTTAGCATTTTACAAAGATGGTTACAGCAGAGCGCTTTGAGGACGGGCCTCTAAGAAATTGCTTTAGATCCTAAGTGATAATTACATAAATTATTTGTTTGTATAATGTTGCAAAATAGCTCTTCATTAAATGTGAAAGTCAAGCTTCTCTAAAAGATACTTGTTTAAAGATTTAAAACCTTAGACCTTTTCTGTATGTGAGAAGGGGCTGAGGCAAGGTGGCTCAGCTAGCCACCTGTCACTCGTGTGACTGCGGGTCACTAACACTCTTTGACATTCAGGTTTCTTGTCATTCAAAATTAATACCTTACCATGACCCTATGAAATGAGTATTTTTTACTCACTCTCATTTAACAAATGAAGAAATAGGGTCAGAGAATTTAAATAACTTCCATAGTCCCTGAGTGCATCTTAGGAAAAAATATACTTCTGATCTTCAGTAGCGTGTTGTATAAAACGGGGATAGAAGGGGACAATGGTACAAAAGCAAGTATCATGCCAACCCTCGTCTGATTGATTACAGGTTTGAGTTTGTGTCCGTTGTCTCCATCATTCATTATGACATTGCCTTCAGATACTTGATACCAGGTGCTAGGGATGCAAAGATAAATAGTCAGGGTGGAAGGCAGTAGTAAATTCAGCCTTGTGATGTAAGTGCGCAGCGACACTTCAGTGTGACAAGTGCTTGGGGTAAGGATAGGGCACAGGAGGCTGGGAGAACTCCGAGGGTGCCTGCTGGGCTGGAAGGGGTGAGAGGATGCTGACTTCTCTTCCACTCAGGCTGTATGATTTGTCCCAGACTTTTAAATGGGGACAGGCCTCACCCCTCATTAACCCAGCCTCAGGAAGCTGAGGCCAGTAGATGTAGTCCTGTTTGTTATAAGGGCTTGGATAGGGGTCATTAAGAAACATCCCAAGAGTTGAAATAAGTGACTTTTAAAATTTTCCATTGGATTTGACCTGGAGTAAACTGAATGCCCCAGAAGTTCTTCTGACTCAGTTGTTGTTTCAGTCTGTTACTTCTGCCTCCTCCTCTTCCCCTGGAGAAGCAAAAATAGAAGGGCCTTCAGCAAGGAAAGGTCTGCAGACTCTGGGAAAAAGGAGGGCTTTCCTTTCTATTCTTATGTGGGGGCAAGTAAGGGGAACTAGGGAAGCCAAGGGTGCCGAGAGCTAGGGAGAAGAAAGGGAGGCGTGCTCCAAGCAGAGCAGAGCCTTGGTCTGGGAAAATTCCACTCCTGTCTGCCTTGAAGTTTTTTAACTTTATACTCAATTTTGCTATGTTACTGTGAAGCAAGTAAAATGAATCTATTCATAAATCGCCTTCTTTATTGAGAAGGTATCTCACTGATACAGAATTTATTTCTATAAGGACAAACTTTTTTTTTTTTTTTTTTTTTGAGGCAGAGCCTCAAGCTGTCACCCTGGATAGAGTGCCATACCATCACAGCTCACAGCAACCTCTACTTCCTTGCTCAAGCGAGTCTCCTGCCTCCGCCTCCTAAAGTAGCTAGGACTACAGGCGCCCACCACAACACCCAGCCATTTTTTGGTTGCAGCTGTCGTTGTTGTTTGGCGGGCCAGGCTGGATTTGAACCCGCCAGCTCAAGTGTACGTGGCTGGTGCCTTAGCCCATTGACCCACAGGCGCCGAGCCACTGTAAGGACAAACTTGACAAAGGCCACTGCAGAAAAATATTTATTAAAGAGATAGCTCCCCCAATCATGCTTCATTGTTATTTCTGGGCAGCCGTCACACTGTCCAAGCAAGAAACACTTTCGCTCCCCCGAAATAAGTAGATGGCCCTGCCTTCCAACTTGGTCCTTTTCATGCAGCATAATCCTTTTGATTGTTTTCTACTGACAACAGAGTAAACCAGCAAAGGGCCATGGTGTGCCAGATAACCACATTCCATTGCTTTTTGATTCTGGATATATTGTGCAAGCGAATTCTTAAAATGTGCAAGCAAAATTAAAATTTTGAATTTCCTTAGGCAATGAAAAGTCTCCATTGAACACTTTTGGAAGAATGGAACTGAAAGCCAACTTGAAAACCGAGGTACGGCTACAGTTCAGCAGGGTACACCTGTGTACACGTACGTGGGACATGGGTCCTGTTCTCCTTGTGCTGGGAACACTCAGTGTTGTTAATTGCCATACCTTGTGGGGGCTGGGGGCTGAGAACTCCAGTAATCCTAGTAAATGATGCCTTCAGCACTTCCGTTTTCTGCCTGCCACCTCACATTTAATGCATTTCCAGTTCTTACAGGTTTTATTTCCGAAATGTAACAGAAACCCATCTATTTCAGCTTCTGCAGCACCGCTAGCCTGAGCCGCTGCTCAGCAGCCCCATGTCAGAGCTCCTTCCTCCAGGCTGCGCTCACAGCCGCTGTGCGGTTTAGGGCCTGTCATTGCTCTGCTAGAATTCCAGCGGCTTCCCATCATACTGAGAATAAAGTTACGTTGTTTAATCGCGGCTTGTGTGCCTTACACAGTCTAGTGCCCCTTCTTCAGCCTGACCTCTCAGCCCTCTCTGAGGACCCATGAGGGGTCAGCAGTGAACCTGGGCTTGTGAGCTGCGCAGCAAGCTCACTGTGCCCAGCAGGGCCGGCAGACGGGCTTGCACAGGGAACACTGGAGTGGGGTTCTGAAAGTTGAGCACAAGTTTACTGGAAAAGGAAGGAAAAAAAGAGCCTTTCAGGCAAAGGGGGTGTTGTGTTCTAGACACAGAGTTGACAGGGCTCATGGTGTCCCAGGCCCCGCAAAGGTGCGCAGTGCTGTGGGGACTCCGCGGCCTGCGAGGGAAGGGTCCTATCAGGAAGGACCTGTGCGTCGTGCCGGGCTGAGTTGTGCTCGTAAGGCAGGAAGAGAGCTGTTGATGGATAAAATATAAGAATCAATTGACTTTTTCCTTGTTTTGTTTTGTTTTTAAAGGTGAATATATTCATTTTTAAATTATGTAGACTTAAAAGTAGATTTTTATGCTATTTTAAGACACTGGGTTTTTTCAGTTAGTTCGTTGAGGCTAGTCTTACTTTCTTGTGAAACACTCAGTTCACTTACTTTTGTGGTGCTTTGGATTTTTTAGACATGTGTGCCTTCAGAGAAAGAGAGAAATCATGGCGGTCTAGCATCACCAGAAAGCCAGCAAGGGGGGAAGCCGAGTGGAGCAGGTGAGCTCCCCCACGCCGCTCACAGTGGCTTTGCTCCTGTGGGTCTGTCTTCATCTTTCACTGCAGCCTAAAATCAATAGCTGATTCGTGATAATACACTGATAGGCTATATGAATTTGCCTTTCACTGTTTAAAACAGATTAGAGGTAATTCTTTACTATTTCATTTCTAACATATCCTTTTTCTCATTAAATTGAATTGACTTTATAGAGTAATTGTTTAAATCTGATATCTCCAAATAATAGTGACAAAAAGAAAGTTGTTTGAGCTTTTGTTAGAGAGTCTAAAAGCTTTTGTTAGAGGATCATACCTGTTGGCATTTACCAAATAAGAAACAAAAATTAAGAGAGCTATGAAACAAATATTCATTCAATATAAGTAACTCACTACAAGTTAACATAAATAAATCTTTTTTTTGAGACAGAGTCTTACTATGTTGCCCTGTAGAGTGCTGTAGCATCACAGCTCACGGCAACCTCAAACTCTTGGGCTTAAGCAATTCTCTTGCCTCAGCCTCCTAAGTAGCTGGGACTACAGGTGCCCACCACAGTGCCTGGCTATTTTTTGGTTGTAGTTGACATTGTTATTTGGCAGACCCGGGCTGGATCAAACCCACCAGCTCCAGTGTGTGTGGCTAGCGCCCTAGCCACTGAGCTACAAGCATCGTGTCCATAAATAAATTTTTTTCATGAAAAATAACTAGATTTTCTAAAACAACAAAATGTAGTGAATAGAGTGACATGTTTTACATTTTTGCAAATCTACATCTGGCTTAATAGACAACAGCTGATTTCTGTTTCCACATTCAGGCTATTGCCACTTGTTGTTTTTTTTGAAGTAGATGAAGTAAGTCCATCATGGATATCCAATTGGGTTTTAATAGCATTTTCAGATAGTGGTGGATATATCACGTCGCCTCTAAAAAATTCATTGCTCTTATGAGTCTATAAGGCAAATAACAGATTGGTATTGATATAACATTAGTTTGTCCTTTGTGGATTCTTTGGTGGAAGGCCTCAGGAATTCCCAGATGGGACCTGGACCATACTTTGGGTTAAAGAAATGGAAATGAGAAGAAATGTGATGATGGAGAATTATTTCTAGTTTGTACTCTAATCATTATGGTATTTTTCCTTCTGTTTTGCCCATTTAAAAAAAAATACTAGGAGCTATTGATTATGGGGCCAAATTTAAGCCAGTTTTTTTTTTTTGTTTTTTTTTTAAACAGTGTTGACATGTTTACACGAGTCATGATTCAGGGTAATTTTGGTTGCAATACTTATAGGAGAAAACTCTGCAAGTATTTACTTAAAGAGACTGTGTTAGGTCAAAAGACCGAAAAAGTCAAGAGTATGGTCATATTCCCAAGATACTTTCGGTAAAAACCCAATTTCTTTTCTTCTCCCTCATTCCCTCCCAGAGATCATTGTTTTCTCATCCTTGGCCTCTGGAAAAAATAGCTTTATCCGTATTATTTCTGGTGAATATCCTGAGATACTGTCATTTAGCTTAGGTATGTGTGACCACCATAAAGTAATGACTGTGACCAGGGGGAAGGTCGCTTACAATGTGACTTAAATCAAGTGCTCTGTTCCTGGGGAAAGTGCCAGAAGGGGAGCCATGTGTCTGCTGCAGGCAGCTCACTTTTAAAATTACTCCCTTGACAAGCATCATTAAGGGAAATCAAGGTGAAAATGACTAATGGGAACAAATCATTCATTCACAGAGGTGGATGTGCAAGTGAGTGAGGTGCTTTTAATAGAGATGGATGCACACTGGTCCGTGAGAGTTGGTGTCTCTCTCTCTCCTTCTCTCCCTCCCTTTTAATTATTGAAAGTAAGATAAATAAAAGTACATGGTAAAGTTTCCCATTCCCCATGACCAAACACCTTCAATACAACTGTATATTTCAAACAAGAAATCATATTTAAATCGTTCTATAATTGCTTCTTTTCCCTTGGCCGTATATTGTGGGCATCCTTCATTAATGTATCAGCATATACAGACCCACTCCCTTGGTTAACAGCTAAATAGTCGTCCACAAAGCCACTGTCATATCTTTTAGTGGTTGCCAGATTTTGACTATTCCAAATAGAGCAACAAAGAACTTCTGTATGTGCCTCATTGAAGGGTCCCAGGTATTTTCATAGACGTGAATGGAGGGTCAGAGACTATACAGTTTGACCTCTGGAAAATTAGGGTAGAGGGTCCCAAAATACTCAGGACCAGAAATGTCTTAAAAGTTTGGATTTTTTTCAGATTTTAGAATATTAGCATTAAACTTCGCTGAGGATCCCAAATGTAAAACTTCAGAATCCATAAATGTTCCAATGAGCTTTTCCTTTGTGTCTGATTGGCAATCAAAATTTTTCAGATTTTGGGTTTTTGGATTTGGGATACTCGACCTATGTAAGTTTTGAGTTTTTGTATTTGTCCCTGTCTTTCTTTGGAGCTCAATATTGAAGGACCTGTAGGTTTGCATTGGGGGGGGGGGGGCTAAGAGAAGGGCAGTGGAAGTAGACTTAATCAAATTTAGGTAAGAACTTGTATAAATCCTTACCTATAATAGGTGAGGGTGCAAAGGGTGGGTCAGTTGACAACCTTCATAGACAAAATCCTCTGAAAGGGCCTGAAGCGTCTTGTAAGTAAAAGAATCAGCCAGTCCTGGAAGACCACGCCATCCATGACTTGGTAAGTCATTCTTGCTGACACGTTAAAACCCTGAAAATAACTAATCTACGTGAAACTTAGACAGATACATTAGCTAATATGTGTGTGGGTATTTTATAGTACAAGTAATTAACATCCCATTTGTTAATTGTCAGGACAGTAACGTGCTGGGATTGCAAGTCCTTTGTTCCCACTGTTATATTTCAGATTGCTTTACCGGGTTTACGTCCAGCTCAGTGAGAGATGTACTTACGTAAAAGGAAGTTGTTTAAAAGAAAAATGTGTGTTCTGTCATTGTTGAGTAGAAACAGTAGACCTTGTACTTCAGGTTTCCAAAGAAAATAAACAGATCCTGCTGTCTGAGGGGACAGGCTCTGGCTTTTCATTTGATGGCATTGTTTTAAGTGAACTGGTCTTATGCTGCAGCTTAACAGTTACAGAAAAGTCTTCCACCTTTTTTCTAAGTTTCAGATCACCAAAATAGTCAAAACACCCTTTTTTGTAGTAGTGATGTAATGTGCCACTGCTGTTACTTATAAAAATAAGGACAACATTGATTTCAATTGTGTTTCTATTAGTTATTTTCTGGTATTAAACCATGGATTACAGAAAATAATAGGTTAGAATTTTGCAGTACACGAAGGTAATTCAGCCATTAGGCTTGGACGGTTGTGTTTAATTGTCCTAAAGATCTTTAAACTTGTTTCTCTGTAGTTCAGAAATGATCTTCAGTTTCTTTGTGTCTCTATTTGTTTTTGAACAGCTGAGCAACAGAGGGAGACTTTGTTGGTGAATGAATCACTAAATGTAAGTCACTGTAAGAGTTTGGATTTTTTGTTTTGGAGCTTCTGTTTTATTTTGGTTTTTAGAGAATGAGTGGGGAGGAGACTTTGTCTCCTTCGTCTGTACATTTCTTCAGGAGCAGGGCGCTCAGCACGCCCTCTGCACCCTCTGCTTCTTTTCCATGTTCACCTGTATCCATTGATGAGGAACTCCAAACTCCCTACTTTTTATTATTGTAGTGAGATTGAAATTTGAGTTTTGATGTCTAAAATCATCCTGGTGCTGTAGACAAAATAGATTTTAGTTTGAGAATTAAGTTTATGTTTTTGGAATCCTTTTTGAAGATACTAAGCTGTAATTGCCATATATATATATTTTTTCCAAGATATGGTTCTCATAATCCCTTTCGTGTTCACAAGAGTTTTTTGTTTGTATTTGCTGTCCTAATGTATTTATAGGAAACATAACATCAGGAGTGAATACTTTGTCAGTTGCTTAGAAATTCTCAGTCAGCTGCATTCTTTTCAGTGCCACTAGACTCAAGGAATTGGGGTCCCAGCAGACACCTGTGGGTCAGAGTACCAGCCTCACCAAAACACCTTTTTTTGTGGCTAGAAACTCATACACAGTCTGCTGAATAAGAACAAAGAGAAAAGCCCCATTTGGTGATTCAGGCTTGTCCTCTAAGATTTAAAAAGATTGTGGTGGCACTGCCTGCATCGCACTACTCAGGAAACTGAAGTGAGAGAATTGCTCGAGCCCAGGCAGTGTAACAGGACCTCCACTGCTAAAGAAGCAAAAATTCTTAAATACAATCAATCATAAAAGGGTTAAAAGGATTCTAAATGGGGCTGTGGCCGTAGAACCAGCTGGTGTGTGCTCCGTCCTAACTCCTCCTCTCCAGCTGAGGACACCTGTCCTTTCCAAAGGGGCACCCGAGTCTGTAGCTGGGACTTGGAGTATTGTAGGGTATATTGAGACTTGCCCCAGAGTTTAAATTAAAAAATAAAAATAAAAAGTAGAATTGACAAGATTTGTCAAACAAGAACTCTTATGACAAAATCCTACAGAGTTGGGTGGTGCTGGTGCCTCAAGGAGTAGGGCACTGGCCCCATATACTGGGAGTGGTGGGTTCAAGGCTGACCCTGGACAAAACTGCAAAAAAAAAAAAAAAAAATCCTATAGAGTTTTTAAATAAAGAAGAAAGTGATGAAGGATCTTTAATCAAGAAGAAAATTCATAGAATTCAGAAAATTTTCATTTCTCTTATTTCTTACTGTTTTCATCATCACTGTTTTAAAGACAAGGAAAATAAACACAGCAGGGCAATGATTTTTCAAAAAGAAGATGCTCTATGCTCTTGAGCTTTGGGGTGTAATTAAAAAGAATATGTACTCCAGTTCCTTTGCTATTTGTATAAAGGGTCAGGTTTTTTATTCCTTTTGCTTGGTTTTTGCCTTTAAGCTTTTTGTGAGACTATCCTAAATAACCTTTATGCTGTCTATTTAGGTGGAAAATGCAGGCTCCAAAACACATGAAGACGATCATAGCAGATTTCCTAACAAAGGAGGTGAGTTAATGGATTTTATAGAAGTGATTTTGATACTAATTATAATTACCATTCCCTGAGTGCCTTCTATATGCAGGCGCTGTGCTAATGACTTTGCAGGTTCTCCAGTCTGATTCATTCAATCTGGTGGAGTGAGTGTCAGCAGCGTCACTCTGTAGCTGAGGAAGACAGGGCTTCAGGAGGTCAGGCGGCTCTGTCAGTGCACACACAGTCCCGGGGCTGCCTTTCCTTAAGTAGCTCCTGGGATTTTGCCATTCAGCTCCCAGTGGGTTTGATTCCCTGGGTGTGCAGCACGTTGACTCCGACAGGCAGTCTCAGGAGCGGAGCTTGGTGTCTGTCATCTGAGTCTTCTCCGGGGTTGGGCGAGCTGCCAGTCTGGTGGGTGGTTCTCCCCTTCACAGAACATGGAGCTGTGTTGGTGCCACCAGTTGTGTTGATTCCCTCATCCAAGAATGAGGAAAGAGATTCCGTTCCTGTATATAGTTATTTGTATAACATATCTTATAGCACATTTCAAACAAAAGCAAAATAGTGATAATTGTAAACACCATGTATCCATCCTTTAGTTTTGTCATATCTAAAAATTTAATATATTTGCTTCACATGTCTTTTAGAAAAATATTGAAATGATTAAACCCCCGTTTGTCCCTTCTAGTCCCCATCTTTCCCCCTTTATCCCACTCCAAAGGAAATCCCCGTTCTGCTCGACACATGTAGTTCCAGGACCAGCATGTGGCACACGCCGCCTGCTGTCGGTAGCTGGTCCCCACCCTGCTGTTCACTCAGCGATACAGTCTGAGATTTAGTCCTATTGATCTGTCTCCTCTAGTTACTTTAAAATTGCCAGTTCATGTTCCGTTGTATGACTCTGCCACAGTTACTATTCTTTGTTTCTTCTGTTGGTGCATATTTGGGCTGCTGGCCGCCTTGCCCAGTTCCCGAGAGCGCCGCTGTGTGTGCTCTCGTGCCTGCTTCCCAGTGCGAGCGACCTGCTCCTGCCGGTGTCGGTAACTAATAAGCAGTTCTACTTTACGCTGGGCCAGCCCGACCCTGAGTGGTATAAGCTGTCCCTCCACACCACTTCCGGTATTTGGAATCGTTACATTGGTGAATGTTTGCTAATCTTAGTACTAGGCTGGTTTGTCATTGTTTTCATTGGTACTTCCTAATGCGATGGTTGCCACATCAACTGAGGGACAGGGGCTGCTCAGCGTCCACTGAGAAGACCCTGGACCTGTTACTTCCCTCCGTAAACCACATTTCCCACATCTAAAAGTAGAAAAATAGAATGTAACTGGCAGTGGCGTTGGGGGCATCCTGGGGTATTTGCAGACCGTCTACTGCTGTGCTCAGGAGGACTGCTAGCCCAGCCTCCTTACTTCCACACACCGAAAATAAGCTTCGTATTGGAAAAATCTTAAAGACTTTTTTTTTCCTTTTTGTTTTTACTACTCAGAGATACCCAATGGAAGAAAAGATGACACAGAAGCTCTAAGAGGTCACAGTACTGAAGCAAATTCTAAAGAGGTATGTATGTCTTGTACTAAACCTAAGTCACCTTTGCACAAAGAACAATTTTAGCCTTTACTTTTCTATATAGATTTAACAATTGATTTTTTTCCTGTCTGTGCCCTTATAATGTTGAGGTAGTTTTGCAGATCCCGGCATTGTCTGAAAGTGTCTGTGCACTCACAGTGTTTTTTCATGTCCTGCCTTAGATCAGCCATAAGAATCCCATGTTTTATTAGGCCACTAAGAAAGCAGAAAAGCACTACCAATTAAATCATAACATGCCAGTTATGTCAGCTGTAAGGTATAACTTGACTTCAGAGGCTATAAAATAGAAATAATTTCTTTTTTTTTTTTTTTCTTTATTTTGAGACATAGTGTCCCTTTGTTGCCCTGGGTAGAGTGCTGTGGCCTCGTAGCTCACAGCAACCTCAAACACTTGGGACTCAAGTGATCCTCTTGCCTGAGCCTCCCAAGTAGCTGGGACTACAGATGCCCACAATACCCAGCTAGTTTTAGAGGCAGGGTCTTGCTCTTGCTCACGCTGATCTCAAACTCTTGAGCTCAAGCAATCCACCTTCATTGGTCTCCCAGAGTGCTAGGTAAGCCACCTTGCCTGGCCAAGAAATAATTTCTTAAAAACGTGTGTTTTTAAATTGTTGAAATACAGTATGTACCCAAAAATAAATCTTGATGTTTTATGTGGATTTACATTCAAATAAAAAAAGACGCAAACTTATGAAATAAAGTGTTATTTTAGATTTTTAAAACTTTGTATATCAATTTAATCTAAAGGCTAGTAGCTAATACAGTGTGTTCCCATTTCAGTTGATTTGAGTTCAGATTCTATTTCCTTTAATATAGTCATTCTTAATTCCAGGTTGAAGAAGAAGAAAGGCAAATGCCTAATAGAAAAAGAAAGAAGCATTATCCCTCTTCAGAAGAAGAACTGGGTATTTGGAATTTATATGTTTCTGTTTTAGACATCTTTGAAAATCATATTTTTCACATCCCAAAGAGTAAGCCAGTACCCTACAGGGCAGTAACTATTTACTTCAAAACTCTTGAAGCTAATAGGTTTCTAAACAGGCATGATACCTCCAGAGTCTTTTCTGGACCTCATTCTAGAAACTGGATTGTTTCCTGTGGAAGACCAACACCTGGAACTCACACAAACCCAGGCTTCCACTGTACCATGGGCCTGGGATGCAGCCAGGTGCCCCCCTGAATTCTGCACTTTAGGTTGTGAGCAGGTGTCGGGCAGAGCCAACGAAGCAGGTTGGTCGCGGAGTCTCTGGTGCTCTGTGTGCTTCATGCGCTGGGTAGTCTCTTCCAGGGGCACCAGTAGTGGCGGGATGTTCTTTATTTATTCTGTCCAGCAGAGCAGCTACCTTGAGTGTGTGGCCAGTATGAAAGGTTGAGTTTCCAATTATATTTCATTTTAATTATTATAAGTTTCAGTAGCCATGTGTGGCTAGTATCTACCATATTGGATGTTGTCAAGACCTTTAATACCTGACACCACTAGAAACTCAGTAAATCCTGAGTGAATGAATGCATAAGAAGGAATAGGAACATAAACACTGCCTTTTTTTTTTTTTGGTTGGAAGTACATGATTATATCATAATAATTCATCAAGTTTATGTTGTATTTAGACCCTACCCATGGTACATTGTATGTGCATTCCCATTGATTCTTCACAATACCTTCTGAGTTAGTTATCACCCTTTTATAAATAAAAGAATTAAGTTTTTGAGGAATTTTTTTTTTTTTTTGTAGAGACAGAGTCTCACTTTATCGCCCTGGGTAGAGTGCCGTGGCGTCACACTGCTCATAGCAACCTCCAGCTCATGGGCTTAAGCGATTCTCTTGCCTCAGCCTCCCTAGTAGCTGGGACTACAGGCGCCCGCCACAGTGCCCAGCTATTTTTTTGTTTTTGCAGTTTGGCCGAGGCCTGGCTTGAACCCGCCACCTTCGGTATATGGGGCCGGCGCCCTACTCACTGAGCCACAGGAGCCGCCCGTTTTTGAGGAATTTTGACTTGACCTCACCAAGTAAATCTGATTTCAAAGCCTGTGACCCCCATCCCTACACTGAGGTGGTAACTTACTTAGGAAGTTGAAATTAAAGTACATCTAGAAAATCTGAGCGCACTAAGCCCTTCCAAACCAGCTGCTGCTTTGCCCATGTCGTGTGAGATTTGAGGGTTTTCTGTTCTGTTTTATATTTTTGACTTTTCCAAGGCCAATAGTTAGTGTTCAGTGCTCACATAAATGCTTTTAGAAAAACTTTTGGCTTTACCGAATCATAGGCCTCAGGAGGAAGGTTCAAACCGTCTTAAAATAGAAATGTGCATTTCATTTTTCATTTAGCTTTTATTCCTTTGTGATTCTGTCCAAACTGATTTACAGATGATAATCCAGATGTCCTGAATTCCAGAACAGAAGTAGCACAGCAGCGGCCTTCTGAACCTGACCCACAGGACACAAAGGTATTTTTCCACATATTAAGTTTGGGTGTAACCTGATTATATTATTGTGAGTACTTATTACACTATTTATTTTCCATTTTAGTATCTCTCAAGTGTTCTGATAATAATCACTTTATTATAAAAGGTGCACATTTTCTGGTCTCCCCCAAACCCCCAAAATCAAATGTCATACTTTGTAATTCTTAAGCTGCCCGGTTGACATCATAGTTTAGGATCTTTTTTTTTTTTTTTTGTAATTTTTGGCCAGGGCTGGGTTTGAACCCACCACCTCCGGTATATGGAGCCAGCGCTTTACTCCTTTGAGCCACAGTCGCCTCCCCATAGTTTAGGATCTAATCGTTGCTTAGACTTTTCTTCAGTAGTATTATTGCCTTAAGTATTATTGATGCTGTCTTGCAAAGTGTAATGTATTTTATCACAGGTATAAAGTACTACAGTGAGAAACAGGACTTTGAGATCTTTGAGCTCTGCCTTTTCGCTCACCTTTCACCTGCCTCCCAAATCCAGAGAGTCCAAGGATTGGCCTCTTCCGTGGCTTTTTTCCTGTGGTCTTATTATTTTCATCCTGTGATTCAGGAAAGCAGCTTGCCAGTTTTTATTTCTACGCTGCCCACCATTTTTTTGGTAGGCCACAACAATGAATTGCACTTACTTAACGAAACACTCACTTTGTTTCTGGCTGGACAGCCTCTGGGGCGTCCCTAAGACAGTGCTCCTTGCCCTGTTCATCTCACTGGAACCTGGAGTTGAACTTCTGTGGCAGACTTAAGTTATGTTGATTTTTAAAAAGAGTAAAAAACACACTGCTTTGATCTTCTTTCAAAAATAATTAATGGGGCGGTGCCTGTGGCTCAAAGGAATAAGGCGCTGGCCCCATATGCCAGAGGTGGTGGGTTTCAAACCCAGCCCTGGCCAAAAACTGCAAAAAAAATAAAATAAAATAATTAATGATCAGGCAGCGCCTGTGGCTCAAAGGAGTAGGCCCTGGCCGCATATACCAGAGGTGGCGGGTTCAAATCCAGCCCCAACCAAAAACTGCAAAAAAATAAAAATAAAAAAATAATTAATGATCTTTAAAATTTTCATGGCACACCTGAGATTCCGTCACTCACACGGGGTTGAGAATCACTGCTCTCGAACCTCATTGTCAGTTGACTAGCTCCTTCTCTTCTTTACACAGGGTTAAGAATCACTGCTCTCGGCTCAGCGCCTGTGGCTCAGCGGGCTAAGGTGCCAGCCACGTACACCTGAGCTGGTGGGTTCAAATCCAGCCCGGGCCGCCAAACAACAATGGTGGCTGCAACCAAAAAATGGCCGGGCGTTGTGGCGGGCTCCTGTGGTCCCAGCTACTTGGGAGGCAGAGGCAGGAGACTCGCTTGAGCCTAGGAATTGGAGGTTGCTGTGAGCTGTGATGCCACAGCACTCTATCCAGGGTAACAGCTTGAGGCTCTGTCTCAAAAAAAAAAAAAAAAAAAAATCACTGCTCTTGAACCTCGTTGTCAGTCGACTAGCTCCTTCTCTTCTTTGGTTTTCGTTCTGTGATTTATTTTTTTCTACCTTATTCCCAAACTATGTAAATCAGGTTATAAAAATATTTGAACTGACTTCCATTTCACTGAAACCAGTGAGTCTTTTTCTTTTCCCTCAATAACTGATAAAGTAAATTAAAAAGTAGAAAACTTAACAACCACAGGGGGAAAGTGGCGAGTCAGGGATTTCAAAGATTGTGGCCAAGGAAAGAAACAGACTTTTAACCTCTCCCCTACCCTGCTCTGTGTACAACAAGAATCCTGAGAAAATACTCCTTTAAAATTTAAGAGAAGCCAATTGAGGAGTTTCTTTTTATTTTCCCCTCAACTTATGTTTTGCATTTTTAAAAAATGTAAATTAATTTTTCATTAAGAAATTTTATACACAGATGGCATTTTCAGTTATAAAAGAATCTTCTTTTGCATGGGAGCTGTCTTCAGTAGCTATCGTCAATAGCATGTATTTATTTTACTATCCCACGTATGTTAATAGTGGTGAAATTTTTTTTTTTTTTTTTTTTAGAGACCAAGTCTCACTCTATCACCCTCCATAGAGCCCTATGGAGTCACAGCTCACAGCAACCTCCAGCTCTTGGGCTTAGGCGATTCTCTTGCCTCAGCCTCCCAAGTAGCTGGGACTATAGGCACCTGCCACAACGCTCGGCTATTTTTTGATGCAGTTTGGCCGGGGCTGGGTTTGAACCTGCTACCCTCGGTATATGGGGCTGACGCCCTACTCGCTGAGCCACAGGCACCACCCAATAGTGGTGATTTTTGAACAGTAGGTGGGGAGTGAGTTTATCATTCCTATCATTCCTACTATAGTTTTCTATGTAATAAGCACGTATCAATTTTTAAAAGCAGTAAAGGCATTATTCTAAAGTGTGTATGGCAAGACTTAAAAAAGACCCAAATTGACTAGGAATAAATTCCAGCACTGGGTGGCACCTGTGGCTCAAAGAAGTAAGGCGCCGGCCCCATATGCCGGAGGTGTCGAGTTCAAACCCAGCCCTGGCCAAAAACCACAAAAAAAAAAAAAAAAAAAAAATTCCGGCACTGGAAAAATAAAAGTAAGGAATGAAAACAAGTTGTGTGCACGCAGTCAGGATCTGATGAAGCACTTCTGGGACTGATGTTTGCTCTACAGACATCAGCTGCACAGCATAAATGCAGAGTGTTCAGAGGTTTGAGCATGTTCAGCCAGTGCATCTTCAGTCTATGGCATGAAACGATAGAAGCGTCAGTATCCTAGCTCAAATGTGGGAGGGTATTCAGAATGCCTCCCTGCTTTAACACCCCTCTCCCCACACACGTACACACACCCTTTTGTATGTGTGGCCCTTGAAGAGGTTCCAAGCTGAAAATCTACAGCTCTTACTGAGGGTGGCGGGGTCGAATCTGACCCCTGGCCAAACTGCAACAAAAAATAGCCGGGCATTGTGGTGGGCGCCTGTAGTCCCACCTACTCGGGAGGCTGAGGCAAGAGAATTGCCTAAGCCCAAGAGCTGGAGGTTGCTGTGAGCTGTGACGCCATGGCACTCTACTGAGGGCAACAAAGTGAGACTCTGTCTCAAAAAAAAAAAAAACCTTTGGGCAGCATCTGTGGCCCTCCTCAAGGAGTAGGGCACCAGCCCCATATACCGGAGGTGGTGGGTTCCAACCCAGCCCCGGCCAAAAACTGAAAACAAAAAGAAAAAACTGAAAATCAGCAGCCCTGCACGAGTGTGTGTCCAGGTTAGAGCTGGGACTCGAGTGGACAGGCCTTTCGAGCTCTGCAGTGTGACCTCCCCAGAGGGGTGTAGGACATGCCATTGAGGTGTGAGAGGAAGTGGTAGAACCACTGTTCATTCTGCTTTCTATCCAGACCTTTACAAGATTAAGCTCTACTCGTGTCATAGTGTACGGCTGGCCCTGGTGCCCTCCCTGAGTTGAGCTCACCTGCCACGTCATAGCTCATAATTTCATAGCTCAGTCCTGGTCAGGGGGGATTAAGCTGGGAGTCCCACAACACAGAGGACTAGAGCACGACCCCTCACTTGTTTGTTCACTTCAGCAGTTTATGACTTAATACTTTACCAGTTAATTAAATCATTGTGCAGACTCTTAACTTAGTTTTAATTGGCCCTTCCAAAACAGTTACTGGCTTAAAGAGTCCTGCCAAAAAAGAGCTCACAAGACAAAGGTAATGTCTGTAATGCAGGAGGCAGAGACAGCACCCGGCGTGAGGAGCTGACTGGGAGTCGGGGCAGCTCTCTCTCCTCTGTCAGCCTCATTGCTCACAAAGCAAAGAGAACAAAGACCTACCCATATGGGAAGTCCCTGAAAACTTCAAGTTTTAAGACTGTGTGAAATTTTGGTATTATATAGAACAATTTTCTTTATTATACCCCCACACTTCAGGCTGGTCTGACAGGTGACATCAGAAATCAGTGACAATGAATGTCCCTGAAAAGGGAAGTGGGTGGTGGGGATGTTTTCATTTTAGATCATTTTGAACTTTGAATTAGGATATAGCTATTCAATAATAATTAATAAAAATGATGATTATATTAATAGCCTTTTTATAATGAACCTTTAAAGAAATAATTTAAATAAAATTAAAAATAATAGAAGTAAGGATTTATAATTATTTTAATAGGCCATTAGAAAAGTAAGGTTAGGCTGCTGAGTGTAGTGACTCACGCCTGTAATCCCAGCACTCTGGGAGGCCAAGGCGGGCGGATTGCTTAACCTCAGGCATTTGTGACCAGCCTGAGCAAGAGAGAGACCCTGTGTCTACTAAAAGTAGAAAAACTAGCTAGGTGTTGTGCTGGGTGCCTGTAGTCCCAGCTACTTGGGAGACTGAATCAGGAGGATTGTTTGAGCCTAAGAGTTCGAGGTTGCTGTGAGCTGTGGTGATGCCACAAGCCGGGGTGAAGAGTGAGACTGTCTCAAAAAAATAAGTAAGATTAAAACTTGGGGTTTATTTTGTCTTATGTTTGTCCTACTTTATGTATTTTTATTTTCATACCATGTTAGTATTTCATGCTCAAGTTTTGTAACTAAGGGTGAATAATTTAACAGATAAGAAATCCACTGCTCCACATCTGCCCCTGGGGATTCCTGGGAACTCTGTTACTTTTCAATGTGCCCCTTCTCCCCACTCCTTCCCTCCATGACTCCACAGAGAAAAACTCTGTTGTCAATATCTTTCATTTCTCCTTTTGCAATTTCTCTTGAAAAGACAAAATCCAAGCTAAGGGAAGAAAAGAGAAATTTCCATTTTGTAGGAAAATAAAATGGCCTTGCTTTTCTTAAAGTCAAACTCTGATCTCATGATTTTCTACCTTCAGACTATAAAAAAAGATAGTCTCACTAGCAACTATAATACTTTTTTTTTTTTTTGTAGAGATAGAGTCTCACTTTATCGCCTTCGGTAGAGTGCTGTGACGTCACAGCTCACAGCAACCTACACCTCCTGGGCTTAGGCGATTCTCTTGCCCCAGCCTCCCGAGTAGCTGGGACTACAGGCGTCCGCACAATGCCCAGCTATTTTTCTGTTTTGCAGTTCGGCCAAGGCCAGATTTGAACCTGTCACCTTCGGTATATGGGGCCGACGCCGTACTCAATGAGCCACAGGCGCGGCCCAGTAGTTAACTTTTTAAAAGACGTTTTCCAGCAAACTATTCTAAAAGACAACTAGGAAATTGTTTTTGAAATAGAGAGGAAAGCTTCATGGGGGGGGCGGGGCGGTGAATGGACATAAGGTTGAATTTGAGAAAGAAGTGTCTTGTCTTGTTCAACTTCTCTGCAGGAAGAGAACTCTGGAGATTTAGAAGAATCACCTAAAACAAGTTCAGAGACGAACACCGTCTCAGGAACCATGGAAGAAAGAGGTGAGGGAAATGTGGACTGAGCCTTCAGAGCCATCAGCATCTTCCTCTTCGGGGTGCTTCACGGCAGAAGCTTGGTCCCCTCGTTTGCTTCCCCTGAGTGACGTGGAGAACACAGTACTGGGAAGCAGTTTCCATTCAGACCCTGCGGCACGCGCGTTCCCGTTGGTGGGGGAGCTTGAAAGTAAAGTCTGTGCCGTGTGGCTGCAGCTGGGCAGGGTGGTGGGGGGCGGCGTCTCACCTGGGAAGCTGGACCCTGGCCACTGTGGTGACCTGAGCTGTGCCTCTTCTGCAGACGAGAGCAGCAGTGAAGCTGCCGGCGAAAAGATGGAGCGGAACGACGAGGACACCATCAAATCTCAAGAGGTGAGGAATGTTTCCATGCTGCTTAGTTTAGAGTTCTTCAAGTACTGAAACCGAACTAAATGTGTTAAATACCATTACCTGAAGTTTTCTTAAGCACTTTTGATGGCGGTTTGGCTCTTCTTTTTAGTGTGCTGTGACACCATTTTGCACAGTGCGTTTTGTCAATGTCACTGTGATTAATGTTGCTGTCTTCATCTCTGCTGCACCAAGTCCTTATTGAGACCTACTTCTGTCATGGCCAGAGAGGGTCCACCCTGCGCTCCTGCTCAGTAGACCTGGGCCAGGTGCCAGGACAGGGCAGCAAACAGGAGTGGCTGAGCCGGGGCGTCCAGCCAGGATGAAATGGGAGCAGCAGGTGGTTGTCAGGCGGCTGGCAGGAGTGCCTGAGACACCCAGTTTCACAGACAAGGTCGTAGGTCACATGAGGCTGCAGGAACAGACAGACCATTTCTGCTTCACCCACTGTAGGCCCACTTAGATTGGCACAGAGCCCACGGGGCAGAGAATCACCAACCAGGGCTAAGACCAAGCCCCATAAACCAATGGTTTACGCTGTGTTAATCAGAACTTCTAGATAACCCTTACCAAGTTTGCCAATTTTTATTTTATTTTATTGAGACAGAGTCTTACTGTGTCACCCTTGGTAGAGTGCTGTGGCATCACAGCTCACAGCAACCTCCAACTCTTAGGCTTAAGTTGTTCTCTTGCCTCAGCCTCCCAAGTAGCTGGGCCTACAGGTTCCCGCCACAAATGCCTGGCTATTTTTTGGTTGTAGTTGTCATTGTTGTTTGGCAGGCCCAGGCTGGATTCGAACCTGCCAGCTCTGGTGTACGTGGCTGGCACCATAGCCGCTTGAGCTACCGGCACTGAGCCAGTTTGCCAGTTTTTAATTTTTCTTCTCATACTTACGTATGAGAAAGTCAGTGGACTCCTTTATTACTTGTAAGGGATAAAAGTTGGTTGCAAGTAACTCGGAGTCAGGCTCAGTGTAAATGGACATACGTATTTATTACAGACTCTGAAGGTAACACTGAGCACTTGGTTTCAGAACCTCATGACTGAATCACATGACAGTTACCAATATTTATCAGGCAGAAGAACTGCAGTGAGAAAAATAAACAGTAAACCCAAGGTCACATATGTTTTAAGTGACAAGGCTGGGATTTGAGCCCTGTTAGGAAGGAACTCGAGATCTCATTTTGAGAAAAGCATCATATTTGTATTATAGAGGATAAAATTATTTTTTATTGCTTCTTTTTTGTTTTTTTATTTTCCCCTTAGGAAGATCAGCCAATAATTATTAAAAGGAAAAGAGGAAGACCTCGAAAATATCCTGTAGAAACAGCATTAAAAATAAGTAGGTATTTGGTGTGTTTTCAGATCACACACAAAAAGTTTCAAATTGATTTTCTAAGTGAGATTTTTTTTTTTTTTTTTTAGAAGAAGAAGATTCCAAAACAGATACTGGAATTGTTATTGTAAGTAATTACAAAAGATGACAGTTTTAAATATTTGCTCTTGTTCTGGGAAGGATATACTGCACTGTCTAGTATTTTGAACTATTTTATTTTTTTTAAGTATTTGAAAAGCTTTAGAAGACTTTCTTAAGTAAAACATTCAAATATTTTGATTAGCATTATCTTCATGTAAACAGAATTATATTAGTTTTCAGTCTGACTCTATCCTCACTTATGAGTTTGATTATTTAAAAATTATTTAGATACGTAACCTTCCTGTGGTTGCTCTTGGTTAAAAAAAAAAAGAAATTAGCTATTTTGTGTGATTTTGAGGTAGTGGCTTCTTTATGAAGACCTCTGAGGTGTCTTGCCATCTTAATAGTTCCATAGAGTTTTTTTTGTACTAAAATGTACACTGATATCAGTGCAGGAAAATCCTCAGTGATACTTTATTTTTCAACCTTCTTTATCCTTGATCCTGAAGTATTTGCCCGATGAAATGATCACTATGTCAGGATTCCATTGCATGCCTTTCAGTGACAGCATCACAAGGGGACAGACACAGCTCCACTGATGTAACAAAAGCATGTGGGATTCAAGCCTCAGCTTTGCCACTTACTAGCCAGACCTGGGGCCAGTCATGTGACCCTGGAGAGACTCAGTTTTGTTGGTATAATGATACCTTTAGTACCTGTTTCACAGAGTTTTTACAAGATGACAAAGCTAGGGGGCCATATGTGTTTCCTGGCATGTTAAAGTGGTTTGCATGGGGAGAATTAGCAACAGTGGCCACACTGTGTGCTGGCTTGGCAAGAGGCCTGCGGGGAAGACTGTGTGTTCAGAAGCATAGCATCTGCGTTTGGTAGGTACACTTAGTGAACTGGAGAAGACAGGTCTTGATACGTTGCCACCCTAAATAAATAGAGACCCCAGTTTCTTACATTATTGATCGCATTTCTATGTGATGATTATAAACTGCCAGTTTAGACTTTTGTTTGTTTGTTTAAACTTAGGGAGAACAGTCTCCACCCAGCAGCAAGCTGAAAGTTGGGCAGCCAGGTACGTGCTGAGGAGGGGCAGGGAGGCTGGCTGGGGGAGCTGTTAGGACTTCATTGAAATGGGTAAAACCTATTGTCCTTACGACCATGATAGACTACACCTATTGGCTTGCAGAGAGCCCAGGACTCAAGAGATAAAGTGAATGTTTTGATTATTTTTATCTTTGTTCCCAGGAGGAAAAATTCCAAAATGTTGATAATAACTAACTCTGGGTGGCAGAATAGAGGAAGCATTACAAATTGTTTATTACTGTTGCATGTGTTTTCCAGACTTTTTATAATGTATATGTATTGATTTCATAGTTTAAAATATTTTACCTAAAAGCAAGAAGAGCTACTGGTGACCTTTAAAGGGTTGATATAAGCCAAAAAGATTAATGGAATAGCTATTTTGTATTAAATGAATAGCATGATCAGATTAGAAAGTACAGATGCTGATGAGCACGATGAAACAAATATATCATATGAAACTTTCTACATTACCTAACTGATCATACTTCAGTTTTTCTTATCTCTTAGTAAATTAAGCTTTGTTTAATTTTAAAAAGTGAAAGGAGATTCTGCATGTTGGATTTTTAACTAGTTTTTATTAATAATTTTAAGGTACTTTAAATTCATACAAGTAATCTTTATAATTTGAACGTCCTTTAAAGAGTCCAATTTAATCTTTTGGGGTTGTTATTTAACAGTAGTTTTCTAAATCTGAGTAATGATGGCAACTCTTGGCCTATTGACTTAACTTTTCCATCTTCATTAGTATATTGAACCTGCAGAAAGAAAAGTAATTCCTGCAGAGTCTTCATCACTAATAAAGCAGAACCTTTGAGTTTTCCTTTGTCTAATCAATAGTCTCATAATTTGAACTTCAAATAGTACATTGAACTCATCTTCATTTTTCTCTCCAAAGTACAATGTCAGAAAATTGCAACTTCTACAAAAAACAAATGCATAAAGAAAAGGAATACACAGTCTACAC
This sequence comes from Arctocebus calabarensis, assembly GCA_963573935.1. NCBI lineage: Eukaryota > Metazoa > Chordata > Mammalia > Primates > Lorisidae > Arctocebus > Arctocebus calabarensis. The sequence goes on from CAUYON010120961.1 coordinate 85,221, forward strand.
ATAGGCTTATAATGTATATTTGTTAAGTTACCACAATATAAATGTTAGGAGTCAAAAGAATTCCAACTATCACTGCACTTGTTACTTATGTGACTCTGAATAAATTATGTAAATCAAGTGAATCCTGAGTTTTCTAAACTGTAGATTGAGATTGTAACTCTTCACACAGCTACACTGAGCTTTAAAAGTACAGGTTGAGTATGCCTTATCCAAAATGCTTGGGATCAGAAGTGTTTCAGATTTCATACTTTTTTAGATTTTGCAGTATTTGCACTTACCATTTGAGCATCCCTAACCCAGAAATCAGACAAGCATCTCCTGCGTGCTAAGTCAGCGTTCCAAAAGCTCTGGGTGTTAGAGCTCTGGACGTCAGATTTTGGGTCAGGGATTCTTGACCTGTGCACCTTCCAGACTCGCAGGCTCTGGCCTGTCTTGTGGGCTTCTTACGCCTCTCCTTCCTTCCTGGGATCAGAGCATTTGGACTGAAAGGGATTGTGCAGGTGGTCTGACCCACCTCCTTATCTTACAATTGAAAACTCCTGGGGAGTTCAGCTCGTCTGCCCAGATCACATAGCTTATTTGTTGGAAATGTGAAATGGAAACTGATTTCCCAGCTTACATGTCTGAGGTGCTCTCTCCAAGTCTGTCTTTGCTTGACTGATACAAAACAATGGTGACTTGTATAACAATGCATTAATTAGCACTGGTGCATTGACAGATAAGCCAGAGACTGTTAAAATTTAACTTTCTAGTGACAGTATTAATGTAGCGATTTCCCATTTTCTTAAAGATGAGCCCAATAAAGAGTCGGCTGACCTCCAAGAAAGAAGCATAAACAACGTAAGTGTCACTTGTCTTATGGGCAAATGCCCTCTAGTAACAAACTTAAAAAGGCTCAATTATCCATTCATTCAACTTTAATTTTATTGCTTCTAGGATGATGGTGAAGAAAAATTAGCAAGTCTGCGTCGGAGAGGGAGGAAGCCCAAACGTTCATTCACGCTTTCAGATGATGCTGGTGTGTTTCTAGCAGATTCTTAATTACAGAGTCTGATTATTTCAAATTCACTATTTTAAGAGTTTTTCTTTAGATGAAGAAAAATTCAGAAGAATACAGCTAGTATTAATATTACGTAAATATGTGTGAAATAGCTCTAATCCTGTGTCAGAAGAGGCACATCCCAGATGCTTTTCTCAGCACATGTGAATTTTTCAGGAACGCTGGCTGTGAACTGTCTAAGTAAACTATCCCAAATGTGTTTGAGATTAAGCTAAACAGTTGTGAATTGCAAGTGCTGAAACCAAAAGGAAGTGGAAAACCACTTCTCTGCCTCCAAGTCCCTAATATCCTAAGTTCTAAACGCCATGACTTCTTTGCAGATGTCTTGGGAATTGTACAATCCAGGTGTTACCCTTCTATTTGAACAGAATCATCAGAACCAGAACGAAAACGTCAGAAATCAGTATCTGAAGCAAGCGAGGACAAGAAAGACCAGGAGTCCGATGAGGAGGAGGAAGAAGAGGAGGAGGAGGAGCCCTCAGGAGCCACCACCAGATCCACTGCCAGATCTGAGGCTCAGAGGTAATGGGCCGTGCGGGGCCACTGAAGACCTTCACCAGCTTCCTGTCGGAACCTGGTTCGGGGTGCCGTGGGTCCTCTGGGAACTGATAGGTTCCGGCCATGCTGGAAGTTCTTTCCTTTGGTTTTGCCTCCGCAGAGGCCACACGCTCTCAGCCTCTGTCATTCTGGTTCTTCCCCGAGAAATCAGTTTTCTGTCTTAAACCATTCTGGTGGGTCACTTCAGAGTCTTTTCCACGTTTTGAATGCCTATGTGGTGGGACCCATTCAGTTCTTTGACACATGTGTTTTGAGCGCCTGTTGTCTCAGCCATTGCGTGTGGTGCCACGAGTGACTTGCACTTTCATTAATCTTGGCCCCTCTACTCTGAGGAGCCTTATTTTGTATTTTTCACTGACTCTCTTCTAAATACTGACAACATACCACATACAGTAAGAGCAAGGTGGAGCCACGCGAGCAGAGTTAGTCAAGGGCGACACAAAGGCCTGCTTCTGAGCACTCATCAAGAGAGCAAGCCATTTTCCTGCTTTCAGCGCCCACTTTCTGACTTAGCCACAAGGAGCCTCATCCTTTCCGAGGAGTCTGGAGGACTCAGTGATGCCATCACCATCTAGTTTTTCTATAATCCTCACATCCAAGCAAGCCGTCTACACATGCAGCAGCCAAACTTGGCAGCCCAGAAACGGTTTCTCCTAGAAATCACCAAAAATTAGCAAAAGGGGAGTTATCAGCGAAAAACTTAGTAAATCTCCGCAGTTAGTAAGGTAAATCCCTGCTTACACTTCAAGTCATTTTTAACTCCCTGGGACTGAATTTGGTACAGTAATGCTTTCTTCCTAATTTCCTTTAAGATTTCTGTCTCAGAAATCAAATAAGGTGTCCCTGGGGGCCGTGGGTTTTCAGGAGGAATAGGAAGGGCTGCCAGAGGATCTCCGTGGCCCTGCCAATCTGGCGTCGCCCCGTGGACCTACCACACAGGCTCGTCTTTGACTCTGCTGGTCCTTATCTGCTGATTTCCATCCACCAAGACCAAAGTCAGGGCAGTTTGCTAAAGCCTTTGTGTCAGCCAGGGCGCTGGAGAGGTGACCAGGCGTCAGAGGAAGACGGCTCGTCCGGCACAGCCCACCCTGCTCCCACCTTCCCCTGTAGCCCAACTCACCCTCCTGCTTCCCTTCCTCCAAGCACCCTCTGGAGATGCCGTCCCCACCATCTCCACTGTCCCCACTGCTCAGGCCAGTCTCACCTCCTTCCTGCTGCACTTTGACCTCTCAGGATGCCACATCCTAGGGGTTCAGGTTTGCTGGTTTGTTTTTCCCTCTGGGCTACAAGCTGCTTCTTTGAGGTCAGGAACTTTTCTTACTCTGCATTCAAGAATCAGACTTTTCACTGCCGCCTCGCACCACATTTTGATCCTCACAGTGTATCACGTGTGGACACCCTGGTGCCCACATTAGAAAAGCCAACTAAGGCAGGCACGTTCACTCCGATTCTCTTATTCAGTCCTCATGAAGCACAGGTCACATTTACCCTTATTTTATGTGTGAGGAAAGAAGCTCGGGAAGTTTGGACACCTGCTTCTCCCAGCTGAGTGTGCACACCTGTTACCTGAGACCTGTTCACGGGCAGATTCTGGCTCTGCAGGTCAAGGGTGGGCCCAGGTGACCAACACCTTTGGGACCTCCCAAGCACACACAGCTAGGAAGACGCAGTCTGGCTGAGAGCCTGTCTCCCCGCACCATGCCATACACAGCAACTCAGGACAGAGGTGTCACAGCGGCTGGTGGCTGGTGGTTGGCTGCAGACACAGTTTGAAATGGTTATTTTGTTGTTGTTGTTGAGACAGAGCCTCAAGCTGTCACCCTGGGTAGAGTGCCATGGCATCATAGCTCACAGCAACCTCCAACTCCTGGGCTCAAGCAAGTCTCTTGCCTCCACCTCCCAAGTAGCTGGGACTACAGGTGCTCGCCACAACACCTGGCCATTTTTTGGGTTGCAGCCGTCATTGTTGTTTGGCGGGCCCAGGGGCTGGATTCGAACCCACCAGCTGAGGTGTACGTGGCTGGCACCTTAGCCTGTTGAGCCACAGGTGCGGAGCCTTTGAAATGGTTATTAACAAACACTGCTTCTTAGCCATTGTCGGCACGTGCACAGTAAACATGCCAGAACCTCGTCTTCTGTACCTGCTTGAGTTTATTTACTTTTGCTGTCAAAGAAACAATAAGTAAAAGTCAGTTAATGGGTCCATCTGCAGTTTTAGTTTTGTGAGGCTTTTCATTCACTGATGTGACATTGACCTTTACTGCTTACTTTCCAAGTGGTGGATTAGACTGAACACTGACGTTAGAGAAGGGACTAAATTTCAGGAGCTGTCACAGAAGCTTCTGTCCGATGGGGAGACGTGTCATATGTAGTGAGACTTTCAAAATACTGACTGCAACTCAAGAGAGGAAAGTGTTGTTTAGTACAAGTACATACTTTCCTACTGCTACAACTGAGACAAATATCCCGAGTGAAACTTAATGGACGTGATACAAAGGGTGTTTTCCACTGTGTTCTATTAAACCATTGTTTTAAAATAACTACCTTTAATCTGTAGTTTGAAAAACACAATGGTTAAATTACAGGGGTAAGTGTTGTGAAGACCCAAAGTGGTATGGTATTTCCAGAGGAGGACCAGCTTCCTCTTTTCCTTGGAAAGATTCCCAGAGTAGTGACTTGTGAATGGAGAGTGTTTCTTATTTTGGAAATAAGGAAGCTAATCAGATGGGTGGTGTAGGGTGATTTAAAAAAAAAAAAAAATCCGTATACAAAAAATATACCCAGTAAAGGATAACTATATAAAACATACAAAGAATTTTTAAAAGTCAAGAAAATGACAACCCTATTTGATAATAGGCAAGAGATCTGAACACATAACTCACAAAAAGATATACAGATGATAAATAACCGTATGAAAAGATACTCAATGTTATATCTTCAAAGAATCGCAAATTAAAACAATGATATACTACTACATACCTATTACAACAGCAAGAATTCAAAATACTGATACTACCTGGTAAGAATGTGGAACAACAGAAACTCATTTATTGCTTATAGAAATTCAAAATAGTACAGCCACTTTGGAAGACCGTTTCTTACAAAACTCAGGCAATTTCTTACAAAACTAAGTATACTCTTACTTACCCTGTGATATAGCAATCATACTCCTTGTTATTTGTGCAAATGGGTTGAAATACATTTATATAAAGATCTACAAGTGGATGTTTATAGCTACTGTAGTGATTGCCAGAACTTGGAATCAAGATCTTCTTTCAGTCAGTGAATGGATAAATTGTAACCTATAAAGACAATAAAATATTTAGAAATAAAAATGAGCTGTTGAGCTATGAAAAGATATGGAGAAATCGTAGATGCATTTTGCTTCATGAAAAAAGGCAGTCTGAAAAAGCTACGTACTGTACGATACCGACTATATGGCATTCTATAAAAAGCAGAACTATGGAGATGGTAAAAATCTCAGTGGTTGCCAAAGGTTCCTGCAGAGTGAGTGAGAAGTAGGCAGAGCACAGTGAAATTTTGGTTAGTGAAACTACTGTATGACACAATGACACGTGCCATCATACACCTGTGAGAATATGTAGAAAATATTTGACAAGAATGAAGCTAAATGCAAACTACGGACTTTGGGTGATAGTGATAAACAAATGTACCCTGTGGTGTGGTGGGGGAGGCTGTGGGGACAGAGGTTATGGAGGAACTCTACTTCACACTCATTTTTGCTGTGAATTGAGTGCTCTACGAAATGGTCTATTAAAATATAAAATGCAGGGTGGCACCTTTGGTTCAGTCAGTAAGGTGCCGGCCCCAAATGCCAAGGGTGGCAGGTTCAAATCCGGCCCCGGCTAAAACTGCAAAAAAATATATGTGTGTGTGTGTGTGTGTATATACATATATAAAATGCAAGGAGGACTGCAGTCTGAGATGGTGCAAAAGCTGAGGGCACATTTATAAGGAGTGACTTCATCCTAAAAGCACCAGAGACCCAGGAGGGGTTTTATCTCCAGAACTATAACATGATTAGAATTTCTAGCAAATAATTTTAATTGCAGATTGGAGAACAGGGATAGGCTGGTGAAAAAGCTCTTGTAAAGTTTCTGTGCCTCTTTTAACAGCGTCAGCTGTGTCCTGTAGTATTGAACTGTGAAACAGGACCTTCTGTGTCACCAGACGTAGGTCACAATCCTGCTGTGTTCTCGCTGGTTGTTTGAACTTGTAACTGTCTCGGTGTTGGTAGGACTAGAAGTTCATTTCTTTGTTTTGTAGAGCAGAAGACTAGGGCCCAGAGAAGGAGACCTTGACTTGGTCAAGGTCAAGACCTAGAATGTGATAGAGCTGGGACCAGAACACAGGCTTCCATGTCCCCTCAGCACCCTCTGTGTGTCGGCCAGGTTGCCAGCAAACAGCTAGTTAGCTCGAGCTCTTTGATAGCTTCTTTCCTTGTATAAATGGTACTGGGGCTTTCTCTTCTTAGCTGACAAGTTCAAAATTCTTCTGTTTTTTAAGGAACTCCCACGTTATTTGAAGCAGCTGCTTTTACCTCTCACCATTGCCTTGACTTTTGTTTAATACAGATCGAAGGCACAGCTCTCCCCTTCTACCAAGCGCAAGCGAGAAGTCAGCCCTCCTGGGGCCCGGACAAGAGGCCAACAGAGGGTGGAGGAAGCCCCCGCGAAGAAAGCGAAGCGATAATCCTACCCCAGTGCCCCTGGCTTGTAGGGGAAGACAGTGGAAAGAAAAGGGATGAGCCTCATGGCCACAGGCTTGTTTTTAATCAGAAAAAGGATATGCATGTGCTGTAAGTTCCTAGGTGCGAGCTTTCTCTTGTTATGTTTTAAACAGCTTTATAAACTATTGTTCATAGAAGATATTATGTACATTTATTTCAGATGAAAATAAGTTTACTTTGTATCTGAATTCAAAACAAAGTAGTTGTATATTTTAACATTTGAAATTGGGATTTCCCAATATGATACATCATTGCTGCACACCCTTCCAGCCCTCAAACACCAGGCTGCCTGCTGGTGCTCTGTGTATAGTATACAAACATGTAAAAATAGGTTGTATTTTACTCTGTGTATGATGCTAATCAATGAACACTTTATTTATTTTACAGAGAAAACTTATCTGTGAACTTTACTATATATCTGTTTATTTTATTTTATTATTTTTTTTAATAAAAGGTTTTAAATGCTATGCAGTCATTAGAACAGTTTTTAGGACCTGCCTGCCCTGTAACAATCTGAGTATGACCCGGCAGAAACTCTCGCATGTATCCAAGTGAAGTAGTTTAGCTAAAGAAGGGTTCTCCATCGCTTCTCTGTTCACAGTTGTGACTCTGTTTTTTAAGAATGTAACTTGTTTTTAGATTACTTGCGTATGTAACTTTACGACCAGCCCCACTGATGTGAAAGGTGCTGGTTCAGGTAGTTACACCGTCACCTGCGGCAGAAACCCCCTGTCGATGTTGAGTCCTCTCTGCTATTCTGAAGCTTCAACCAGTATTCTCTCCATGTCGTCCTTTTCGGTGAAGAGAAAAGCATTGATTAGGTCCCTCTTGTCTACAGTTTCAGGAGTTAATGTTGTTTTATACACATACTCTATCTTATTTCGGGATAGAACCTGGCTTTATTGGTAGGTGTCTTTTTAAACATGTTTTAACTCCCATAATGAGCAAACTGTCCAACTTAAGTTTTTCATAGAATTAAACCTTTCTTAAGATCAAATGTGTCTCTTGCAATGATGTGATAAGTTGCCAAATAATTGAGATTATTTTAAAATGTTTTGTTCATATTCTTGTTTTATAATTAAAATTTACATTCAATGTGTGTGGGTTTTTTTTTTAAACTCTTAATGTAAGGTGGATATTTCTGTCATTTTACATGGTTTCTTACTGAGATTTTATATATAAATTATAAAATGTTTCCCAAAACTTGAAGTGGTAAGAATTTTTTTTCTGTGTTGTAAAATTGCTCCCCATGAAAATCGTTTCTTCTCTCTGTATTATTGGTCTTAGAGATATTGTTCCATTTTCACATTCAAACATGAGCTAGTGATGCCTCTCTCCTGGTAGGCCTGAACTTTGATCCAGAAAGGGCCTTAGAGACCAGGAACATGAGAGTTGATCGTTATTACATACGTCTATGGATGAGTTTTAACCAAAGCTCAAAACTCTGAAGTGTCTTAGAGTCAGTCAAGGGTAGAAGCTGGGCGAGGTTCCAGATCTCCCAATTCCTTGAGTCTTTGCACCAGTCAGTGTTAAAGCGGCTCACCACGAGTGCACACCTGAGAACTCCTCACTGTGAAGCCAGCATGCTGCGTTTAGTCACGGCGTGAACTGCTGCCGCTAGTAAAACTGGAGTGAAATGGCGGAACCCAGCTGGACCCCTAGTAACTTCCAGGGCTGCTGAAACTTAGGCAGAAAAGGGGCATTAACCCAGAGGTGGTGTTAGGGACACGTGGGAGCAATTCTGAGTGGTGACAGTGAGTTGTACTAGTCGTATGTAGTAGAATGAAGGAGGTCAGGAATGTGAAATGTCATACAATTCACAGGACAGTCCACTCCAAAAAAGAAAATAAAAAAGTCCAACCAAAATGCCACTGGCTTCCACTCATACAATGAGAAGCACTTGAAGCCCATCTCCAGATTTCCTGCTTCTCAGCTCAGCTGCCCTTTCCGCAGCCCCAGGGCTTCTCCAGCAGCTGCCTGAAGTCCCCATCTGCTCTCAGCCCCTACTGAGGCTCACCGTGGGGGCAAACTCCTCACTTGAAGTCAAGAATCCACGCAAACAGTCCCTCCTTCCCTACCCCAGGCTTATACCCCTCAAGCCCTACCCTCTGGCCTTAAATACCAAAACCTACTGACAAAGGCTTACCAGAACCACGCCCATCATGGGAAAGGCCTTGAAGGATATGAGCAGCTGCTAGGAACAGCTTCAAAGATCCTTCCTCCCCCCCCCCCCCAGGTTAACACAGGAGGTCTCTAAAACACCTGCAGCCCTGTTACTTAGAAGGGAGTCATTTCAGTCGTGGGACATTTCATTTGGTTATGTAGGCTGTGTGCCATTGTCCGGGGGTCTATGTCCCATAAATTAATAGATTCTGGGGTGGGGGGGATAGTTTTTTATTTCTGTGACTCACCCTGGACAGACCAGGTACCTTGTGCTAAAATCATTTTATAAATACTGACTCTCCCACTTACAATACCATTAGGTGCTTGCCCGGAGGTCTAGAATGAGCACATTTCTATGTTCCCCCTTTGTCTCCTTGGACCGTCCTTTGGAAAGGATCCATATTACTCCTCCATTTTATGGGAAATAAGCTTTATGTCTTTTTTTAGTCATGGTCTAGGAAGTATTAGAAATGGCACCAGTTACTAAAATAAAGATGTGCTATGGTTTGAATGTGACTCCCAAAGCTCATGTGTTGCAAAGTTACTGTCCCTCCCCCCATGCCAGTGTTGGGAGGTGAGGCCTTTAAGAGATGGCTAGGTCAGAGCTGTCAAAAATAAATGAAATGGCTATCAGGGGAGTGGATTCCTTATCCTTGGCTGCCCAAGCTCTCTTGTTCTTCCACCTTCCACGACAGGACTCAGCAAAGAGGCCCTTGTGATACAACAAGCCCATTATGTCTTGGACTTTCCAGCCTCCAGAACTATAAGAAACAAACATCTGCTCTTTATGAATTACTGAGTCTGGTATCCTGTTTTATCACCCCAGATAGACCAAGACATTAATTTGTTGGGAATTAACTTAAACAGGTATTAACTAAAAAGCAGAATCACTGCCATCAGCTGCCACTGCCAGAGTGAAGAATTGTTCCCGATCATACTCATAAAAGAGTCACCAAACGCTAAGATGCAAGACCACTTCCAACCCCTGCCTCCTAGACTCCCGCTAGTGTCTCGTGTTGACAAAACTTAACAAGGAGCCTGCTGCCTAGGTAGGAACCTGGTTTGCAGAGCCCTAGTCCTAGCACCACAAAACACCTGTCATCTGGTGGTTCTGTGGCTCTTCAAGAAACTGTCTCCCTGATTTAAACAGCATACAACTGACTGGACACAGTGGCTCACACCTGAAAACCTGGCATTTAGATTTAGCAGAGAAAATCGTTCAACTCAGGAATTTGAGACCAGCCTGGGCAACATAGCAAGACCCTATTTCTACACATTATTTTTAAATTAGCTGGGCATGTTGGTGCATGCCTATAGTCCCAGCTACTCAGGATGAGGCAGAGGATTGCTTGAGGCCAGAGTTTGAGGTTACAAGGATTATAGTTTACTGTGTCTAAAAATTATAGCTAATATATAACTGATCGTTTCAGATTCTTAAGATTAAATACATACAGCCTTTCTATGTAAGCCATATCTCAATAAATCTGTCCACCCTCTGCTCTCTGAAACCCCAACTTCCCTTCAGCCTGGATGTGGCTCGGTTCCTGAAAGATGACTTGGACAGAAGATGCTTTTGCTTGTCCTTCTGATGCTTCTCAATGACTCTGAATCTACACAGCGCCCATGTCCTCGTCCCCAGTTCACCTGCAGTCCTGCAGGGCTCCTCCAAAGCCTCCGCAAACCTTTGACAGTTCCCAGGACCACTCACTTCCAGCTGTTCCTCTGACATCCATTAAGCCCATGCACTACCACAATATCCTGCTTTTCTCTTCCTGTCTCTAGCCACACTTATTCAGATGGAATGACAGCATTTGCAGCAATTCCTTCACATAAATCTCTTTGGTGAGCTTTCTCCCTCTACCTTAAGCCCCTTTCTCTGAAAACACAGCCCTCCAGCCCTTTCGCCTTCACATCCTAGTCCAAAATGTCTCATAATGGAAATAAACATCACCAAGTTAGGTCCCAGAATATGATTTAACAACAACAAAAGAAACTAAAATATGTGTTTTGTACAAAAAGCCCACAGGAACAGCTATGTAACTAAGGATGATGGTTAGGACATGGCTTACAGACCAACCCAACAGTGCGGCCAGCCGTGTTCTAGATGTGAACAGCCTCAGGTTCCTCTTCTGGAAGTAGAAATTCTGATTCCTGCCCTGCTGATCTCACAGAAATGTGCTGAAGCAAAAATGAGACCATCCAAGTCAATGAATTGGCTAAGAGCTGGAGTGCTCCAGGCCCAAGGTAGGGAATCTTTTCATGTTGGAAGGTTGCATTAATTGAGCTGTGATCAAATAAGGCCACATTCAAGAAACTTTAATTAGATATATTTTAAAGCATACAATGTGTTTTTAAAAATCTAACTACTATGTACTAAATAATTTCCAAAAAAATGAAAAGTATGTGTTAAAGTTAACCATTTACTGACTTTGTTTTGTCTGCTTTTTTGTTAGGGAAGCACGTGAAGATTTGGCAGCCACATGGAGACCTGTGGTTTCAGTTGATCCTTACACGGATATTGGTCATTTGTGACTTTAAAGCCATCTTGATTTGGATTAGTCTAGGAGAAAGCAGATTCATAGCGCTGAGTGGTTGAAAAGAAAGCATTTTGGGGGCGTGTTGCTAAAGGTGTACGTATTCTATTGCATTTCTCCATATTTCAATTGGATCTTTCTTAGTATCAAACAATGACTTTAGAATGTCATTGAGGTGGAATTGAGAGCTCGATTCCATCTGTAGTTCTTCAGGCGCCTTGGTGATATCAACTAGGTGAGACTGAAATGCTAATTTGAGTGTGAACTCTCAAAGTCAGTGAACTTGTCATCATGTTCTCTAATTAATAGGTCTAGAACAGCTCTGTATTCTTTAATATATTTTTTTTTTTTTGAGACAGAGTCTCACTTTCTTGCCCGCGATAGAGTCCTGTGGTGTCACAACTCACAGCAACCTCCAATTCTTGGGCTTAAGCAATTCTCTTGCCTCAGCCTCCCAAGTAGCTGGGACTACAGGCACCTGCCACAATGCCAAGCTATTTTTTCTTGCAATTCTCATGCTTTTTTAGCTGGCCAGGGCCGGGTTTGAACCCACCACTTGTGGTATATGGGGCCAGCGCCCTACCCACTGAGCCACAAGTGTCTCCCTTCAATATGTTTTTATAACAAAAAAGAGGCAAGCTCTGGCCCAGAGCCTTCAGCATGTAGCTGGAGTGTGCAAACATTGTCTTATCCTAATTATACATATTTTGACTTTATATATGGCAAGGGAGTAATGGTGTTCCATTTATTTATATAAAGTAAAACATCTGTAAGTTGGCCACCCAAGGGACTGTAACAAACTCACCAACCTTACACGAGGAACTCAGCCTACTGTACTGGTACGTATGTGGCATATGTCCGGTCGATGAAAATTAGGTCAATTTAGGGAGGTGGGCGGTGTAGAGGGGTGGTTAATATGAGGCTCTGCCGTATTTATAAATATATCTGTGTTCCATGTTTATTTCTATAAAGATTCTTTTGAAAATAAGGTTTTTTCAAGTTTTAAAAAGGAAGTCATTTGAATCAAGGTATTAAAGGAATAATGGTTATTGGTGGAAACATACAGGTGGAAAACGTGAAGGGTACACAGATGACTATAACTTAGGACAGATTACTCTAAAAAAGCCACACTTTCATTAAAGTATCTTCGTTTATTGTCACTGGGTGGCACCTTTCCTAGAGTCCCTGGATTTGATTAGGATCAAATGCTCAAGTTATAACACCAGCAAATCATTCTGGCACACTGGCATCCTTATCTCCAAAGGTTAAATAGCTAGGGGTCCAGGACAACCCAGGATTCAGGACTCCATGAGCTGAGCCTGGAAAACTATTCTTCTTTCAAATGCTGCAGGTTCCCATTTCCAGGTTCTTTCCCAGACCTCATGGGTCCATGGGATGTCCACACTGAGGACAGGGCAGACATCACGTAGGGGGGACACACAGGATCACTTGGCTGCACCGGCAGCTGTGGAAACGAGGTAGAGGAGACCTCCAGGTCTCAAGTCCCCCACTCATGCCCTCACCCTCAACCTCAGTGTCCCCAACCATCAGAGCTCCTCCCACCTCTTGACTAAGTGCCAACTCCACTGTCCTTCCAACTCATGCGTGGGTGTTCATACTTGAGCAAGTGTCTTCCATGCCTTCTAATCATCATCTCTGCACCTGTCAGTCCCTCCTGCAGCTGCAACTTCTGATTCTACGTCCTCTTCTGCAAACAACCTTAAGTCTCAGCTGTTCTCCATAATTCCCAGCAATGCCCAATCTTGGATAACTCAACTACCCACCCACCTTATGCCTGACAGGCGATTGTCTCTGGGGAAAAAAGGCCACATCTGGCTATCTGTCACACCTGGAATTCATGGGCATGACTCTCCAATGTCCCCTCAGTACTGCTCAGCTCTTCTACCAGGTTTCCCCCATTTCTCATCCAAATGATTAGGTCTCACCTTCTCACACTGACGACCCTCCTCGTCCCACTGTACATGCGCACCTGGCCTGATTGAGAGAATTAAATGAAGAGAACTCAATGTGCTTAAGGCACTGGCCAGTACCTGGCTGATGGTCAGGGCTCAGGAAGTGCCAGCCATCTTTACTATGACCTCATCCTCAGTGACCTAGGTAACTCACCAGAAGGCATCCGTGTCCTTCTCCTGAACAGAGACCAACCCACTCACTTCCTCGAGGACTGCAGTTTTCTCTCTTGTCCTGCATTATCAATTGACCATCTCTACTGGAATTCTTTGTGGGTTTTTGGGGGGTTTTTTGGAGACAGAGTCTCATTGGTAAAATGCTATGGCATCACAACTCCCAGCAACCTCAAACTCTTGGGCTAAGCAATTCTCTTGCCTCAGCCTCCCGAGTGCTGGGACTACAGGCACCTGCCATGACGTCTGGCCATTTTCTGTTGGTTAGCTGGCCCAGGCGAGTTTTGAACCCTCCACTGGTGCATGTGTCTGGCACTGTAACCACTGTGCCACGGGTGCCGAGTCTCTTACATGAGCATATAAACATGTTCTAGCGTCCCACGGGTGTCTTTGAATTCTTACATGAGCGTATAAACATATTCTAGCATCTTCTACCTAAAAATGAATCTCTGGACATTTCCCCTCCATCTTTCACCTCCTTGTCTTGCTCTCCTCCATGGTCAACTCCTGTAAAGAGTTACCTGCACTCACTAGCTCCAATTCTTCCCCCACCATGCTTCCCTCCGTGATTCCAAGCTGGAAGACGGTTCCTATCAAGGTGACCAATGGCATCCATGTTGCTCAACCAGGTCACATCTCTGTGTCACATGAAATACTTCATTATTTAGCATGAAATACTTCAATTCATATCATTAATAAATTAGTTTTGCAGCACAGCCAGTGGCTGACTGTTTTCTCCTCTGGCAACACTTTCTTCTCTCAAGTGCCAACCTCTCCTGAGTCTTCCCACCGAAACAGTAACTCCTTCTCAGTTTCTTTTGGTGAATCTCCTTCCACAACTGAGTCTGCAAACACAGAAGGGTCCCAGTTTCTGCACCTGGCGTTCTCTCTGGTGCGGCTGCCATCATTTCCTAGGGGATTCCATCCAGTTCTATCAACTTATAGCTCCCAAAGTTCCATCTAGCATCTACCTGTTCTTGAAATGTCGTTTTCACTGATTGCTTCCCACCTCCTCATGGAGGTCTAGGAAGACACAGCTCTCGGATGGGACATGTACCACATTTCAAACTGAAGCCAACTCCCACCCTCTCTTCTGCCATGGCTTCTCAGACCTCTCCCACCTGGATCCTCAACACTGCTCACTCAGTCTCCCAAGGCCAAATCCAAGAGATGTGTTGGGTAACCCAGAGTGTCACCTAGAGTGAGGGTCCCTTTCCTTCACCTGCATTCAATCCTCTGAGTCTTTCCAGACCTCTGACAAACATTCACGGCATAGGAACAAACATTTGCAAATCATGTGTCTGATAAGGGGCCAATATGCAGAATATATGAGGAATTCTTAGAACTCAACAACATAATAACAATAATCACATCATCCTCAGTATCTGCTCAACAACATAATAACAATAATCAAATCTTCCTCCATATCTGCTCACGTCTGCTCCACCCAGTCCCAGGGAGCTCCCCCCACCCCCACCAAATAACATCACCAGCCACGTGCAATCTGACAGACAACCCAAATGAGAAAGCAAAACTCGAGGGACAAGTAAGGTTTGTTTGCAATGCCTGAACTTTCTGATATTTAGCATGAAATACTTCAATTCATATCATTAATAGATTAGTTTCCGGAACACATTCCTATAGGCTCAATAAAGCTCGCAGGGCTGCAGGTGCCCTGAAGGACCATCCGGCCAGAGCCTTGGCTGAATTACTCAGAGCAGGCAGCCTGCAGACCAGCACGGGGTCATCGAGAGGGACAGGACTTGACCAGGGGGGATTCTCTGGCCTCGCCTCGCAGCCACAGCCTCGGTTTTAAAACTGGCCCCACCACGTCGTCGCCCGCTGCAATCCCTTCCCTTCTGGAGAGAGGTGAGTCTCTAGCGGAGGTTTTGACTGAGTTTTAGAAAGGAAATATCTCGGCTCGGCGCCTGTGGCTCAACGGGCTAAGGCGTGGGCTAAGGCGCCAGCCACGTACACCTGAGCTGGCGGGTTCGAATCCAGCCCCAGGACTCGCCAAACAACAATGACGGCTGCAACCAGAAAATGGCTGGTGTTGTGGCAGGTGCCTGTAGTCCCAGCTACTTGGGAGGCAGAAACAAGAGACTCGCTTGAGCCCAGGAATTCGAGGTTGCTGTGAGCTGTGATGCCACGGCGCTCTACCCAGGGTGACAGCTTGAGGCTCTGTCTCAAAAAAAAAAAAAAAAAAAGGAAATATCTCTGCTGTTGGGTCCCTGACAGCATGAGACGGTGGAAACAAAACTGGAATAGAGAACGTTGCCATTTGTGAAACCCTGTTTTCTCTCCCTCCCCCACCCCCCAAAGTTCTAAAGGATTTTACTTTCAAACTCATGAGTTTGGGGACAAAATTGTCAACCAGATCTACCACTAATCCTGTTACAGTCAGCTGCCACGCGTCCCCAATGTTTTATGAACTTCTGCTGGGGGGGGAGGGCGATCGCAAGGTGGTCGAATACCCAAGTTCACACCCCCAGTGCTGCAACCTCCTCAACACCCAGGGGCCCTGCTCCTTCCCCAGCAGGAGCAACTGCCCTGAATTTTGGACTCTTTCTTTGGATTTCTTCACAAGTTGGCCGTGTAACTGAAACCCGGTTTTCTTTGTGGCTTTGGGTTATCCAGAACTTCCTGGGCAAAGTGCGCCGCGCGTGCCGAGGGCGCCCGCGAGGTGGCGCTCGTTCTCCACGGCGCCCAGGCGGGTTGGCGCCGGCGCGCTGCGATTCACAAGCCTAATTTTCTGCACGTAGGAAAACTAAGCCCCAAAAAGAAAGTGTCCCGGCTCAGGTCGCTTCGCTGCATCTCAGAACTATGAGCGCAATAATTTCTGAACCCAGTGAGTTTTCATCACCTGGCTGCCTCCCTCAACACATGGTTTAGATTATTGATTATAATAAAATAGTGTGTTTCTTCCTTTGTATATAATCAAGTTTCAGTTCAGATCTGGAGGTCTTAGCCTGGTTTATTTTCGAATGCACGGAATAGGAAAAAAAAAGTCCTTGTATTTGCCTACCTGATTTTTTTCTTTGATTTCTTTAAAGTTAAACGAAGTTCCTTTTCTGACGAATGAGAAATTATAAATGGGTACGGCCGATGACAGGAAGCACTGAATGACAATAAACCTGAGGGTCAATGAGACAAACGAGTCAGAGTGGAAAATCCAATTGGCGTTTGGCATCAGAGAAGACCAGACCTTAACCCTGGCTCAGCCACTTACTGGGGAAGGTCGTTTAAACTCCATGAACCTTAGTTTCTTCATCTGTAAAAGGGGGACAATAATCTTTTCTACTCATTCTATTCCGCGCGTTGTGTATATTGATTGAATAAGATAGGCTTTAGCTCCTGGCAGCTTGGGGAAAACTCCTTGGCCCGTGGTAAAAATGCTTTTCTCTGTAGTCTAATATACTCGGACCACGTGCATGAAAAACCTAGCCCGGGTTTGCACGACTTAGGAGCCTAGGATTTGGTGTTGGGGACCGGCAAGTGGCAGGTCGCTCGACGCTTAGGATGCTACGGCTGCCTGGAGCGCCCTCGGCAGTCCGGGGCGCGACTTCTGCCAGGAACTGGTTGTGGGCGACTTTCAGTGACACCGTCTCCTCCCTCCCTTTCTGGCCCGGTTGAGCAGAGGGCTCTGAGAACACCGGTCCAAGCTTTCGTTTAAAAAACAACTGGAAACTAGAGAAGGCAGGTGACTTCTGTCAAGGTCACGGCGTCTGAGAGGAGTCCCGCGTGGTCTCCAGTTTCTGGGCAGCACCCGGCGCGCGGCTTCTGGCCCCTGAAGACGGAGAAGGCGGCCCAGGGCGCAGGTGGCGGGAGGTTGGGGCCAGGCTCCTGGTGGCACTGACAATCAACGTCGGGCAAACCCGGGTCCCGCCCCAGCTTGCGGCGCGCCCACGAGGACCGGGTTTTCCTCCCTCCCCGCCAGCCCCTCTCCGCTGCTCCTCTGCCTCGCTGGCCCCAGCGCTCCAGGCCTGGGACGTTCTGGGGACCAAAGGGCGCGGCACGTAGGGGGCGCGCGGGAACCAAACTGCGGAGGAGGAACCGGAGGAGGGAAGCGGAAAGAGAGGAGGGTCAGGAGAAGAAGGAGAGGGAAGGAGAGAAGAGGGGCAAACTAGGAAAGAACAGGGCCCCGGGCGGGGAGGAGGAGCGGCCGGAGAGAAAGTTGCGGACGCGGATCAGAGAGCAAGCCGGGGTCTCCCGAAGCCTCTCCAGCCGCCGGCTCCCAGCTCCAGCTCCAGCTCCGCCGACTCCCCCGGCCGGCACAGGCCGGAGAGCGGCGGCAACAGAGAGGCAGGCACTGATGTCTGGAGCCCGCCGAGTTCCAGAAGCTGCAGGCTACGTCCGAAGATAATCGCCCGAGAAGAGCCAGAAGCCGGGCCTGTGCGCGGCCGCGCGGCGCTGTCCCTGCCTCTGCCGGTCGGTGACCCTGCGACACACGCTGACCTGCAGTCTTCAGCGCCCACCCGCCGGCGTTGACTTGCACGAACCCCGTGATATCTCTGGCTCCTATCACCGCTCACCCTCTCCAAGTCTTTTATCTCCACCTGACCTCTGAGCCCTTATTAGGAGCAGCTTCCAGTTACAGAGGAACACCGTGAGGTTTATCCGCCGCCAAACGCTCAGCCCCCGGCCCTGCCTGCAGTCGCTCACCAGACCTGAAGATCAACTGACTCCCGCGGTTGCCAGAGATGACCCAGGAGCCTCCCTAGCTGTGCCCCTCATGGAGACTTAGAACTCAGCCACCTGCTTAAACGCCAGGCACACAGAAAAACCTGAACCTCAGAATCGCCGACCTGCGTCTTCTCATGTTTTTTGCAAACCTATTCCCAAGCCTGTGGTGGGGGGAATATCCAAATGTGATTTGGATTTCTTTTTTAAAAGAGAATTTGTAGGAGAAGGCAACAAAATGGTAGCTATTTTTAAGTAAGTCTTTGCACAGCCTATAAACTTACTCTAGTGCTTGGCCGTGCAAACCCCAAACATCTCTGCCTGCCTGTAAGTTCCGAACTCTAATTGTGTGCAGTAAGTCCTAATTTCACAAAGTAACAGCTCTCTGTCTCTCTGGGTTAATCCCTTCCTCCTGGACTGGCCCCCGGACAAAAGCACTATTTGTATACACACTCCCAAAACCCATGCAAGGGGTGGGGGGTAATTTCAAGAATAAAGGTGAGTAGGGAAACACACTTCTGGGCGTAAATGTTGTTATGCTTTTACCTAGGTTCCTTTCTGAGCCAGTAGAACACTCCATCCTCCTACTTGCCGAACACAGACACCAAATTTAAACACCATTCCGTTAGCGGCCACGAAATTGTAAAGAGCTATGGGGCAGTACCCTCAAAATGACAGTTTTTTCCCCAGGTACCCTACAGGGTCTGCACAGAACAAGAAAAGTGCGATGTGGCTGAAATGCAGAAAAGTGTAGATGCTGTAAAAACCTCCTTCTGAGGCTGAAAACTCAAACAGTGGGTATTTTCCGCCTGTGGTGTGGAACAAGGACAACCAAACAGAAAGCGACAGGGGGGGGATGCTACTTATTTTGATGACACCAACAACACCAATCCCAGCAATTTACCACAAGAAAATCAGTCCTTTAAATTTATTGAATGGTTCAAGTTTGTGTATTTGGTGTTAACCGTCTGTGTGGAAGACAGTCAAGGATATTACTTGAGCAAATTTTTTGTTTAAAAAGAAATAATATAAATAAGCAACATGCATTTTTATAGACTCACAATGTATCTATTTCTTAGCGTGTGGTTCCTACTATTTCATAAAATAATGTATTTCTTATTTATTTTTTATTATTGGAGATTCATTGAGGGTACAAGAAACCAGGTTACACTGATTGCATTTGCATTTGTTAGGTAAAGTCCCTCTTATTATTGTATCTTGCTCCCAAAAGGTGTGTCACACACCAAGACCCCACCCCTTCCCCCTTCTGTATTTCTTATTTTTTAAAAGCATTCAATATTGTCAGTTCTCTATCATTTTACTAGGGTAATTCCCAGATATACTTTCTCACACACACACACTCATATATATATATATGTGAAATCTTATTCAACTCACAGTAGAAGGATATTTTAAAAGCAAAATAAAGGATTATTTTTCTTCCTACTATAAAGCTTAACTCACTCCAGTTAATTTCAGTATTGACCACCCAGGGATATGACTGTAAAATTTCCAGAAACTCTCCCAAAGATGCTTTCAAATTCTTCCCCTGAATTTAGTTCTAACCGTAATTTTCTTTCTTTAAAATTCCTCTATAGAAATCGAATCAAACTAAAGATGGCAAAAAAAAATAGATATTTCTAGAGTGATTTTAATTAGCTGATTATGTCAGCAAAGAACATTAGCAGTGAGGAAGACGCAAACGTGTAGGAAGACAGACGATGCGTTCGATTCTTCGTGTTTGCTGTAAAAACTTCATTCTGAGAGAATAGAAGCCTTCTTAGAGAACAGAAACTATTCGCACGGTTTATGGAACTGCATTGTCTTGAATTTTCTCCGCAAATTTTGATTCAGGTTAGTATCAGTATTGCATAAAAATGTAAAAAAAGAAAATGCTGGAATCGGCGGATCCTCCTGCAGAGGTACGTTATTTCGGGATGGGGGAGCCTCCTAGTCGCAGGAGAATCCCTCCCGGACCAGGCTTAGGCGAGAAGGGGTTAAGTCAGACTCAGTCTTTGGCGGCGCAATGTGCCCAGTTTTGTCTGTTAAAGTCAAAATTGTCCTACTGGAGGCAGCCAATGGACTGTCCGGAGCGTCTGGGACAGCCCAGTGAAGGGGCGTGGCCTGAGGCTGTCACTCAGCACTGAGGAATGACACCCGGGCGGGAGGGGGGTTCGGTGGAACGCAGGGGAAGGAAAGAGTAAAGAAACAGATAAAACCAGAGCCGGGGTAAAAAGGTGCCCAGCGCCTCTGGGAATCCACGGCCGCCGTCGCCTCCGGAGGTGGGCTCCGGAAGAGCCGGCCCGGCAGGGAAGCGAGAGGACCAGTCCGGAGCGGAGTCCTGCCGGCGGGGAAGAGACAGAAGCGCAAAGAAAAAGTGACTCGGGCCGTGCGCCCTGGCAGCGCTCGGGAGGGGACGGCAGCAGCGGAGGGGGCCTCACCAATCCTCCACCGCGTCCCCGGAGGGGGCCGACCCCGGCCCGCCCCTCAGGGCCAGAGGCAATGAGATAATCCAGCTGAGCTGCGAAAGGACAGCGCCCGGCGCTGGATTCGGGGGAGGGGGTCTCCGGGAGGGGTGAGGGTGAGGGTCGGCGCAGATCCCGGGACGGAGGGGGCGGGGGCTCCCGGGCCGCGCAGGAGTGGGCTGCCTGGGCCTCGCGCGCCCGCTCACTCGCGCAGCCGCCGCCCGCGCTCTCAGTCCGGCTCGGAGCTGCTCCGCGCTCCAGCTGCCAGCCCGGCCCGCCGCTCCGGCCCGCGGCGCCCATGGCTGTGCGCGGCGCCAACACTTTGACGCCCTTCTCCATCCAGGCGATCCTCAACAAGAAAGAGGAGCGTGCCGGGCTGACCGCGCCGGAGGGGCGCCCGCCGCCTGGGGGCACGGCGGGGCCGGTGGCCGCGGCGCCCGCTGTCTGCTGTTGGAGGCTTTTTGGGGAGATCGACGCGGGTGCGCTGGGAGGTGTTGAGGACTCTCTGCTGGCGTCTCCGGCCAGTACCAGAACAGCTGCGGGGCGGACTGCGGAGAGCCCGGGAGGCTGGGACTCGGACTCGGCTCCGAGCGAGGAGAACGAGGGCAGGAGGCGCTGCACCGATGCACCCGGGTCCAGCGCGGCCGGCCGCACCGGAGGAGCCCTGAGCCTCGGCCAGCCGATCTGCGAGCTGCCCGCCTCCAAGGACCTGGACGAAGAAGCTGCGGGCCGGAGCGACAGCGAGATGTCGGCCAGCGTCTCAGGTCTGCTGTAGCTTCGCGGGGAACCGGGCCGGGCTGAGGGGGTGGATGAGGAGGGCGACGCCAACGGTGGGGTGGGCCGGGTGAGCACCCTGCACCCTGGGACTCGGAGACCTGCCAGATCCCGAACCTCTGAGCCCCAGAGCAAACTGCTCTACCCCTCCAAAAACTGAGCCCGCGAGAGGCCCCAGGAGCCTTGCATCCCGGGGCGAGGCCTGCGACGTCCTGGGCCCACATGCACTAGACAGGGTTGGGAGAGCTGGGGGCGAGGGGGGGCGGGCGCGAGACCATCTCCAGTGCCACCGCGAGTCTGTCCCCACGTCCTCAAAATCGGTGAACAGGAAGACAGGGATCCGGAGACCTGGGTAGCCAGGGCGCTAGCCCTGGCCCAGAAACCCTACCAGTTCCAGGTCCCAGGGCCTCACGGTGCAGGGGCGGGCTGCAAACTACACCTCTGAGGGAGAGGAGAGAATCTGCGGAGCCCACGCTTTGGGGGAAAGAGATGGTTTATTTAGCCTTCTCAGACTCCAGGGCTGGGAAAGCAGCCCCGGGCCGAGGACCCAGGAGCTGGAGGCAAAGCCTGCAGCCAGCTGAAGACCGAGAGCTTGATTTAGGCCTTTCTGCACAGTCAGGAGAGAGGCTTCGTCAGCTGCAGGCTGACTCCTCCTGTGTTCTGGAAGACCCGGAGCGTGCCCCAGTTGGTGCAAACTGCTGTAGGCCTCAAGCTGGCCACAGACAGGCTGGAGTGCTGAACCACGGCCGGGATGCTCTGGGGACTGGGGAAGAGGATCTGGTGTCACTTAAGGGTCCAAGGGCGTGAGGCAGAGATACGATCCTCTCATCACTCCCAGGCCGTCCTCCTCCCATTTCCTTGCAAAGAAATGGAGAGAAAGCCATGTTAAGACAGCCGGCTGCCCTACCCCGCCCCGCAATCCCGGGCGACTGAGGGTGAAAGGCTCCTGGTATCTCTGGTCCCAGGATCATCTCTCTGCCGCCCCTTTACCTGCAGTCCGTGCGTGTGCGAGCTGAGTGTGGGACGTGGGTAGACCCGAGCAGGGAAACCGACACTCAGGCGAGAACCCCGGAGCTGAGCGCTGAGGGCCCGGAGAGGTTGCCTGGGAGAGGCTCCGGCCCAGCGCCCCTCCGTACTGAGGGTACCTGGTGCCCAGAGAGGTCCAGAGCTGGTCCTGGGCCTCACAGCGGTGACGCAGCGGCGGGGTCAGTCGCCGGCATCCGAAGAGGCCTAGAAGAGGGGACTAGGGGAGCGGGCTCTGAGCCTGGTCTCCAGGGCCGTGGCCTCTGGACCGCACCGCCGCTCTAGGGACCAGAGTGTATTTCCGCCCCGCCCCAGTGACCCCCGCCCTTGAAGATCGGCCTCGTCTCGTTTGGCGCTGACAGTCTCTTGTTTCTGTTCCCACTGGGGTCCTCAGGCGACCACAGCCCAAGCGTGGAGGACGACGGTGTTGGCGCAGGAGGTGCACGTGTGCCCGCGCTGTGCGGTGCAGCCGGCGGCGGGGGCAGCAGCGCGCCGGCGGGCGGCGTGGAGGAGGAGGAGGGGCCGGCAGCGCCCAAGCCCCGCAAGAAGCGCTCTCGGGCAGCCTTCTCCCACGCACAGGTCTTCGAGCTGGAGCGTCGTTTTAACCATCAGCGCTACTTGTCGGGGCCGGAGCGTGCTGACCTAGCCGCGTCTCTGAAGCTCACCGAGACACAGGTGAAGATCTGGTTCCAGAACCGTCGCTATAAGACCAAGCGCCGGCAGATGGCCGCCGACCTGCTGGCCTCGGCGCCGGCCGCCAAGAAGGTGGCGGTCAAGGTGCTGGTGCGCGACGACCAGAGACAGTACCTGCCCGGCGAGGTGCTGCGGCCGCCCTCGCTTCTGCCACTGCAGCCCTCCTATTATTACCCTTACTACTGCCTCCCGGGCTGGGCGCTGTCCACGTGTGCGGCCGCCGCGGGCACCCAGTGAGCCGGCCGGAGGGGAGGCAACCGAGATTCCCGCGCAGCTCCTACGGCGCTGTGGATGGGGTCGGTGCCGATCGCTCCGCCGCGGGGCACGTGGAGGATGACTTCCAGCTCTGGCTCTGCTGGCCAGGACTGTGCCCTGGCACCCGGACTGCGTGTGCCCAGAAGGGGCGCTTTTTTCTAACTCAACAGAGGCACCCTATGACCGAGGGCCCTGCTCACCACTCACCTGCCTAGCAGCCCTGGGACACTATTTATTACCACGACAATGTTGGATTTGGATTTGGATTATGTCTGCCTGCTGGGGATGGCTTTTCCCCAGAGCATGAACTCATGGAAAACACATCGCCTGAACCCAGAATTTCAGGCCTGCTGGGAGCTTCGTGCGCTAGGCCACACGAACTAGTTCATGGTATCCATGCTACCAATCTATGTGTATCTACATATCTTTTATTTTTGGAAATTGTTATCTATAACAAAAGGGTGAGGCACCAGCCAGGGGTTGATTCCAGTCGTGAAGGATTTGGCTTTCAGGGCCTCACTCCAGACGCGGAGTCAGAGCTCTGGTAGGGGCGTCCTGCTGGGTGCCGAAAGTAAGGAAAAGGGAGTGGAGCAGGTTGGCGGACCCACTCCTTCCCTCTCTGAAGTCCAGGGCCCTCCCGGGGTGGGAAGCACCAAGGAAGGCCGGAAAGAGAAGAGGCACGCACACCCGGGCAGCCCTTTGCAGAAACTTTCCTTCATTTCTTTTTATTTTTTAAAGGAGATTAAGACCCGTAGCACTTTTCAGTTGTTTGTATTCAAATGACGATTATTTTTGTACTCAATGTGAATCTCCCTGGCCAGCCTTTCCATGGCGCCGGTCTCCTCCAGGCACCTCTACGACTCTCGCGCCCTTACCCGGGACTCCCTGGCCCGCCCTACACCCACCCTTACGCGGGTGATCCTACCTGGTCTGTCAGCCTCGCCGCTTTTCGCCCTCTTAAGGGCACTGTGCAACTAGAGTATTAACCGTAAAGAGATTTGTAAAGTTTGAAAGCTCTATCCGCTGTATTTTTTTTTTTTGCCTTTAATTTATAAACTTTTAGTTTAGCATGCCCTCTTGGACACCGTGTTTGTTCTGAGACTCTCTGGGACTTGGGGATGAAGGTGGGGAGGGATGGAACCCTGAGACCGGTAACGTCGCCTGGAAATAGGTGGGACTCATGTCCCAGGCGCATTTCAGTTTTGGAGGAAGGATGCGCCCAAGCCCTCTATGCGGGAAGGGTTTTACACCTACACAGTTTAGGGGATCTCAATTTCGGGTACTTTGCAGCACCCACTGAATTCGGGAGAAAATTTCTAGGATTTCTTCTTTTTTTGTCGTGGGCATTGCTTACAGAGTGTAGGGAGCGCCCATGGCTGAACCCCTAACTCAATTTCCATCCCCACTTCGATCTGCGCTCTTACGTGTATGCCAGTGTCTCCTTTCGATTTTCGATTTTTGGAGAGCATTTCTCTAAGTGATTAGGTCTTTATTTCATTCCCAAAATGGCCTAGTAAAATCTCCCACTGAAAGTCCCAAGTTCTTGCGGCAAACCAGGCGCGAGTTACGGTGTCTCTGCGGTCACCTGCGCATCCGCCAAGGAAGGGTCAAAGGGCGCCCTGGCAGGCTCCCTACGTGGTGTCAGATGGTGTACACGGAAGCAGAGGACGGGCAGGGCTAAGGTTTCAGATCACCCATTTACAGACTCCCCACAACACCACAGATTCATGGGGGTGAGATGCTCACCTTTACACGCCTCTCACGCCAGGTCCCTGGCGAGCAGGAAGAGTTCATGCCACATCACCGGGCTCCCAGGCCTCCTAGAGTCCTCGGCCTGGAACTGGGAAACACCGACATCCAGGCCCGGGCTTTCAATTTCACCTGGAGCAGAAAGACAGATCTGCTCTCCCGCGCTACCGCGACCTTCCCCAGCCCCGGGGGCCTCCAGGGACTGTACCCGACAGGTCTTTGGCGTGGGTACCACTAGCCCTTGCACCCCGCCAGGGCCTGAGCGTGGCTGCTTTAGGAAACGACTCCCATTTCTGGAAACAGCTAACTGTGCGGGGAGATTCAGCGGCCCTCGGACGCACCTTCCCGCCCTGTACCCCAACCCTGTCGCTGCGGTCCACGTGGCTCTAGCAATCCTGTTCCTTTTAGAATTCTTTTAAGATTCTATTTTAATTTTACAATTAATCGCGGATGCATTTCCCTTGTTGAAAGTTGGAACGCTTCCAACAAAGCGAGAATCTCCTCCCCGCCTCTCGCTGGAGAGCCACTTACTACTGGTTGGTTAGGTTTTGTTTTTGTTTTGTACGGAAGGGGAATTCTTCCTCTTTCCGAGGAAGGGACTTTGTTGCTGCGTTCTGACAGGGTACTTTGTTCCCCAGTTTTGCAGATCTGGAAGCGACAGAACCAGGGAGTTGCTTTGAGTAGGAAAAGGCGCGGAGGTCGCACCCTCCGAAACCCGTCTTCTGCCGCGGACCTCTCTGTCCCTGCAGACCGCGGTCAGCCGTGCGCCTTTCCCTCCCCGCCTGGGCTGGCTCAGCCGGGCTGGGTCGAGCTGCCCGGCCTGGGGAAAATGACCCAAATGAATTCTGTTTCCTCTGGACTGTGGCAGCTTCCCTCTGAGCTGCCCCGCCGTTTGCTTTGGCGTGAACGTCCTGATGTCTGATTGCTGGAGCTGAGGCGGGCCCAGTGTCCAGCCTGGCCTCTGAGGATTTCCTACCCTATTTTACGACCCAAAGACGATGTCTTTTCCTGGGTCTCTGGCCGCAGACGCGGCTTCTGTTAGAAATTTGCAGTATGCGTTTCTTCGTTTTATTTTCTCTTTCCTCTACTCTCCCTCAACAGGCCCCCCCCCAAGCCCAAGATTAGAAAAAGGGAGAGTCCGCCCTCTGCCCTCTGGTCAGGGAGCTATTCCTTCACCCGCTCCCTGCGTCCCTGGGCTGCAAGGAGCCTCTTCCTCCCTGCGGCCTGGTCACCCAAGGCAGTGGCAATGGCAGGTGAGCTCAGTGGACCTTCCATCCCATTATCTTTCTCAGTCCCTTAGAGAATCTTAGAGCTGGCGGTGGAGCTCTCTGGGTCAGATTCACTCACTTTACATATGGGTAAACCAAGGTAAGAGGAATGAATGACTGGGAAAGGGGGCGACTCAGGCTGGCCCATGAATCCTCTGTGAGCAGCAAATCTGGGGTCCCTCAGCTGGCAAGTGTCACTGGTGTGTGTGTGTGTGTGCAGGTAGTGTGCCCATGCAGAACACCCAGGCTTGCTGGTCTTGTCCTAAGCTGTGTCTCCTTCCAAGATAAATGCAAATCCCAGCACTGGGAAAAGACAGAGGGTGACAACAAATCCAACTTTATTTCGCTTGATCCAGATTGGGTTCAAACACCACGTACTCCGTGCCTCTGAGTGTGGCTCACTGGTGTCAGAGTCTGGGAACTGAGACTGGTTTTGCCAAGAGGTGGCAAGTGGAGGCTTTTGAGGAGTGTGATATGGGGACCAGGGCTCCTGCTCATCTCCTCTTGGAAGGGGGAAGCTCTGGAGCAGAGCATCCCATGAGGCCCAATCTGGCTCGGGCCTACAGAGGTCCCACCAGCCAGGGGGTGGCTGACTGTCATTTTCCATCCAGCCACTGGAACCTGGCTTTTGCAACACAACGTTCAGGAAGTTTAACTCACTTCACAGAAAGGCTCCTGCCTCAAGGGAATGTCGCTGGACTATCGGGCATTTCCTGAGATACCCAGTCACCAGCAAATCCCCAGGCCCCATCCTTTGGGTCCCAAAGGATGAATCGGAGGCAGGCACCTGCCAGCGCTTCAACTTTGCAGGTCACCAGCTTCACCCTGCTAACCATTTTACCAAACCAGAACCACACAGAGCTGTATGGGGACTGCACAGGATGGCAAATGCTTGAAAGTGCTTTGTAAACCAGAAAGCGCCAGGGCGAGGATGGGTGATTGCATCCATTCCTGGGGTGCGTGGCTGCTGCAGGTGGCCTTGCCCAGAGCTGCAAGCGAAGCAGCAGCAGAGGCTCCTAGGATCAATCAAACAATATTTAGCAATAATAGCAACAAAAACCAACTACATTTTTTTTTGGTCTGGAGCTTTACATGTGAAGCGCTTCTGAATCCTGTCCCAATAATATTTGCTGAGTTCCCTGTGGTCTGCCAGACATGATCCCCATGTTACAGATGATAAAAGTAAGGCTCAAAGAGGTGGTGCAATTTATCTATCTTCACAGGCCATTGAAAGGTCAAATCAGGGTCATTCAAAACCCAGCGGCATATTTTAAGATTTGGGTGGCAAGATAGATTGTCCTTTGGCACTGTCAGGCGGCTGCTAGGACTGGCTCTGGGGTGATTGGATCAAAAAACAATTTTTGTGGATGTATTTTGAAAACCAGAAAGCATTGTACAACTGTTTACAACTGTTATGACCTTACCATTGTTATTACCATCATTATTATCAATTTCTGGGCAACGCTAAATGGGCTAACGTGGCACTATCTGCCTTGAATTCCTGCATCCTTCAGGGGGTTCCAAGTGTCCTGTGGTTTGCTAAGCTTAGGGTCTCTCAAGGGTCTAGTACCCCTTCCACCAAGTTTTCCAGCTCCTGATATTTTTAAAATGTGGAAATGCCAAAATAGGGTTGAAAAAAACTGTGTTATGTTGTAAACGGTTATATCATCTAATAAACTGGGAGTTTGCTGTAGTCACACATAGGAGTTATTCAACACAACTTTGGCTGTTCAGATTATTAAAGTGTTCATAAAAGGTTGATACCCAGGGCCCTGCAGGCGGGCAGGAGTGGTCCAGTGTAGTGTATAGGTTGAAATGAACCATGGACATCTTTTAAACCTGTGGGGTGTATATCGGAGACTGTGCCTCCTGTGAAGCAAATGTCAAAAGTCTATATTTTGGGCAATTTGCAAAAGTGAGATCTGCAAAGAGCCCTGCACCTCCGCTCAGCCCGGAGTCTAGGCTTTGCTGTGGCTGATGAGGTTTGCTCTGAGGCCGAACGGGAGAGGCAGCAGCGGGGCTTTTGGCCGATGCGGGGCGGACCCGAATCCGCGACTAGCCCTTTTCAGTTCCTCTAGGAAAGATCAGTTCAAAAGGAGCTCAGGGCACCAGCGGGAGTGAGGGGTTTGAGTGTCACCTTTGCTGGGTCCTCTGGCCAGGTGAGCTGGCTCCTGGGCTCCAGCGTGTCCTCCAATCTTTGGAGAACGTGCTTGACCGGCTCTCCCTCCCAAGCCCCGCCACCGCTCGCAGTCTCCGGGCGGCCGCGGTTCTGCGGTTCGGTTCCGCGGAGCGCAGAGCTATGAGCACCTCCCGCGGTCCAGACCCTACGCCCCCGGGCGAGTGTCCGCGCCAGTCGGGCTGTTCCCGCAACTGCAGCTTCAAGCTCCCGGCGTGAGGATCCAGCGCTGGTCCTGCGCTTCTGGTGAGTTCTTGCCGGCCCTGTCCCGGCCGCTCTGGGCGCTCCACTCAGGCCTCGGAGCTGAGCCGCTCTCCCCAGGTCCTGATGCCCACGGGAGGAGGCCCCAGGTAGGAGCTTCTCCGGGACCCGTACACCCACCAAGGGTGGGAGGTGGTGGAATCGGCCTCAAGGGCCCCGGACGCACATGGATTAAGGCGGCCTGAGGACCTGAACTCACTGGCGTGAGGCAGCTCTGCCAGGAGCCGCGAGTCTTGGGCAAATAACTGCTCTTCTCTGGGCCTCTAATAATAATAGTAACAGTAACAATAATAAGGCTCCCGGTAACACGTGGAGTGGAGGTAAAGGGCAAAGCCTTCCTGCTTTAAATAATGAGTCATGCCCTTCCTGAGCTGGTTTTCAGTTTCTTCCCGAGGGGGTGAGAGGAAGTGGCGTTTTGTTTTATTTGCAAAGATTTGGGTCATCCCAAGTTGCTGCCCTGCGGGCCTCCACGAAGGTCGTTATCTCTGGACCTCCCTCCTCTGCCTGGCTGGGTCTGGGTGGCCAGCTGTTTTGGAAAGTCCCCACCCACCGCACTGGGCTGTTCCTCCCCAGGCTGTTGGGACTCCCCAGACTCCCCTGCCTTTGGATGGAAAACTTGGTAAGAAAAAAAAAATTAATGCCACAAGCTCTTTCTCCCCGGCCAGAAAGTGAGGGTGGGCAGCTCATTGTAAAACTAGAGCCAGTAAAGCCGCTCATTTTAATAAGCTTATTAACGATTTTGAATGGCTTTCCTGTGAGCGCCAAGGCCTCCCTGGGAGGCGCCGCAGAGTGTGAGGCCGGGTTTCTGCAGGAGCACCCCGAGCTCATGCACAGAGTGTCACTGCTCTGACCCGTGGCAGAGCGAGACCAGTTGGGCGATGTCCCCAGTGCCATCTAGGGACCTTGGCATCCCCCAGCAGGGACTGGGAGAGTGTAGTCATGGAGGCTACAGGGCTCTGAGTTTAGAGGTCTCCAGGGAGTTTAGAATGCCCGTTAAGAGCAGCCCTGAATTATTCCAGTTAGGTAACCCCAGGGATCTCCAGGCCTCTGGCTTGTCTGCCTCTACCTCCCTTTTGCTTGTGTTTTTAGAAAAGGTGTCGACGGATGTGATCCTTCTAAGGATTCAAAAACCAAGTGGTAAATTCTTTGCTTGTACACGCGTCTCTCTTGTGGTCCTGCTAAAGTCAGCGGCCTGGCTTCCTGAGTGCCTCAGACACAGAGTGTAGGACTTATCTCCAGCAACCCCTCTTCCCGAAGGAAGCCTGGGACTTTGCTCCTTTTTCTCCCCAGAAGTCACACAACACATCCTCAGGGCTGCTGGACTGTGGGAAGGAAGCTAGAGACACACCCGCACAAAGAGATCTGAGGGTCACTGGGCATGTGACAGAGAACCAGGCAGAAGGAAGCCTCGCCTGGCCACATTCTCTTGGTCCTTTAGATCTGGACTTATGGGTCCCAGGCCTTCCTTGGTTCATCTTGCAAAAAAAAAAAAAAAATTGAATTAAACATCCCTCCCAGGTAGGTCCCCCAGTCCTGACCCTTAGTGACAGTGCTTAGTGCCCTGTTCTGTGCTGTCTGGTCTACCAACCTCTGGGAAAGCAGAGCTGGGGACACCTGTACTTATGATGGCCCCAGAACCAGGCCTGTCTCTTGTTTCCAATATGTACTTGAAGGATTCACAGATGATGAAAGCCAAAATCCTTCAACTTTGTCCATATCTGTCCCCACCACACCTTTACCCATCTAGGACTTGGAGGTGGTGGAGACTCAGGAAGCTGGCACTTCGGTGGCAGGACCAGGAGGCACTCTCTGACGCCTGGTCAAGCACTGGTGCTTATTCTCCTGTTCCGCTGGGCCTGGACGTGGGAAAGCAGACTGTAAGAGCCAGGCTTGCCTTGGGTCAAGGTCAGGGGCCTGAGCACTTGGAATTCTTTCCTTGTGCCTGGACCCAGGCCTCACTGCCACCAAACCCCCCCCAATCTCCCAATCACCTCATCCTCACCATAGTAAAATGCACATTAACTTCCCCTGACCAGCTATGGGATAAAAAATTAAGGCTCTGAAAAGATTACTCTGGGTTTTGGGTTTATATGGAAAGTCAGTCCATTTTCAAAATTGGACAGATGCTGTGATGTGGAGAGGGCCAGCTGGCGGTCGGAGCACAGAGTCGCTGACCAGCATGGGTGGAGACACTCTTGGAGAGGTCATGGCTGTCTGTTAGGTAGTCAGGATAGGTCTGTCTGTCAAGTGCTGTTGGAGCTGTGGTGCCCTCAAGGCAGTGCTGCTTGCTGGGAGGTGGGGGCTTTGCAGCGACCACCCTTGCTCTCTGGATTCCTGGTCCAGGGCTTGGCATGGAGTAAGCACTGAAATGCTCTCAGATAAAGATATCTACTATACTGTAGCATCATTTAAATCTCAAGAAGGAATTCTCCCTGCCTATTTCTTTGAATCTGACTGCAGACAGTACTGGTTCCATGACAGTCACGAGAGTAGAAGGTACTGGCGACTTTGTCCAGGAGTGATCAGCTGGAAAAGCCAAATCCAGCAACTCAGGCCACAGTTTTTTTAATATTCCAGGAGGGAAGGTAGAGAGAGTTTTGTCCTGGAAAAAAAAAAATCCCTGTTTGGAACAGAGCAGAGATTTGGAGCCAGGCTTCCATGAAGACCTGATTCACAATACTCTGTTGAGAAAACTGAACACCCCCCAGCGCAGATGGGTTAGTTGGCATCACTAAATGCTTGTACCCTAACTGATACATTTTGGAAAGGTAAACAAGGACTTGAACCACTTTTAAAAAATTATCTGTGGAGATAGTGAAGTGCAGAGAGAAAGTGCTGAGTGATTGTGACAACTAAAACAATGAAAACAGCAGGCCCCCTCTGGAACCTTCTTTCAACCAATACGATCTTTGTATTTTTTGCCACTACACTTGTGGCTTAAACTAAACTCATTTTATAAAGTTCTTAATTTTATTTCATTTTTTAAAACTTTGAGTCCTGAAGAGTTTTTTAATACGTAGAAAAGTAATACATTGAGGGGGAACTTCACTTTGTAATACATCCTTTTAGCCCAAAAGGATCTGCAGAAGACTTCCGTTAAAATAATTGTCTCCTAAGATGTCTAGTATTTGATTGGTTTACATAGAGTGCTGCCTGACACACTCTGATTTTGTGGCTCCTCCCATTGTAAGAAGCTTGAGTCCTGCCTTCAGGGCTCATTCTAGAGGAGAAGGCCATCCCAGCCCAATGCCAATGCCATCCAAGTTCTTCCTGGGCTGCAGGAAGAACTACAGTCATTCTTTTCACAGGTGCTGAGCTCCAAGGAGAAGCAGAAACGTAGAGGATTTTTTAAGGGAAAAAAAAATCTTTGTTGTGAAATCGTTCTTTCCTTCTGTCTTTTCCAGGTACATTCATTTATTTGCTCTGATATTCAACAATAGTAGTTGACGGCCTGCGCTGTGCTTCCAATACATGGGAGAAAAAATGCACGCACCCTGGTGGAGTTGACTGTCTAGTGGGAGACGGGGGTGAAAGTGTCAAGAGAAAGATAAGACAGGCTGCCTGTTAGCTCCTGTCTCTGAGGACACAGAATATTACTTGGGGGGTTAATGAAAGAAGGTCACTGGTATCACTGAGCTGCCTTCCTCCTTTTCTGTCTCCACCTCTGTCTGACGGAGGACAGCTACTCCTGCCCTGTCCCTCCGTGTCCATATTTAGTCCCTCCGTGTCCATATTTAGCCCCTCCGTGAGCATTGCAAGCTCTTAGAGTGTGTGTGGGGAAAGCAGAGCGGTGGGATGGAGGCCTGGCCTGGAGCTCTGACCGTCTCCTCATCCAAGACCCAGTTTTAAAGACCCAGCCCCTCCCGGAGGCCTGCACGCAGGAGGGTCACTTAGCATGGCTTAGGCGCCTTCAGGAGGCAGTGTCTGAGGATCAAATCTCTAGTGCAACACCAGACAAGTTTGTGGAAAGGGCTGGGGGAGCTTCTTGTTCTCTTGGGTCAGCAGTCCCCCAAACCTGTGTGGAGTGCTCGCTGCATCCTGGTGACCAGTGCTTTGCTTAGGCTCCATCTGTTTCCTGCACTGCAGTGAGAGTGACTGGGAATCATTTCATTCATTCATCCCAGCAGCCCAATTCCCCTCCCTCCACTTTGGAGACGAGCTCTATTGCTGCAGCTACTTCTGGTGGTGCTAGAGTTGGGACCTAGACCACCTGGCTCCAAATTATTCAGCAGAGTCCTTTGCAGTTTATGCTTGGCACAGAGAAAGCTCTCAAAAGGTTCCCAGGCATATAAAGGTAGAGAGCAGTCAGGCTTTCTAGACCCCTGCCCAGTGGATTCTCCCCCACTTCTCCAAATTACCTCCTGTGGACAGTCAAATGCTCAGCGAGGACTGAGGCGACAGGCTGAAAAGGAAAGCTTCTCAATCCTGCCTTCACTTACCGCTCACCGCTCCTGGGTGTCGGGGCACACACTTGAGACATGTTAGCAGGCAGGTAGCTAGTGCAGCCCTGGAGAGGCAGCAGAGGGGCCCTAAGTGAGGCAGTGGGGTGCAAGGCCTAACAGGGCAAATTCCGCTGGTTGTTCTGTGTTCACTCCTCCCCAGTTTTCAGATTCTGACCTCCTTTTTCAGCTCTGGGTTGGGAAGTTTCTCAGCTGTGGCCATCCAACCCCAAGTCAGTCTCTCTCTCTCTCTCTCTCTCTCTCTCTCTCTCTCTCTCTCTCTCACACACACACACACACACACACACACACACACACGAACCCTGACGCCCCAATCACCCCACCAGGGTGAGGCAGAGAGAGCTGCAGGTGGTTGCACTGGTTCTGGGGTCTCTGCATGGCTGAGCTAACTATACTGATTTCATTTCGCCCTCAGGAGAACCCCACCAAAAAGGGTAGAATTATTTACAAGAACGTCTTTTCACAGACCAGCCAGCAAAGTTCAGGAGGG
The DNA here is from genome assembly GCA_963573935.1 of Arctocebus calabarensis. Taxonomy (NCBI): domain Eukaryota; kingdom Metazoa; phylum Chordata; class Mammalia; order Primates; family Lorisidae; genus Arctocebus; species Arctocebus calabarensis. The sequence goes on from CAUYON010120961.1 coordinate 118,724, forward strand.
TCAAGTGACTTGGGCAGAGTCACACAGCTTGGAAGTGGTGAGAAGGGAACTCGCTGGAGGCCCTGAGACTTCAAAGCCTCCGCCCCCTCCGGATCGTAGGGTGGGGACCTGTTTGTGGGGAGCGGAGCGGAGAATCCCGCAGGGGTGCGGGAAGCGAGGATCAATTCGCTGGGCAGTTTCCTATTAAGAAAACACCCGACTCCAGCCCGCCCCTCCCCGGGGCGGCTGATCGGCCTCCTGAAGGCGAGTCCTGTATATTTGTAGTTTGATTCCGCCCGTCAAGGCTAATTTCTCCCTACAACTTAATGGACTCGGCTTGACGTGCGTAATGATTCCTAATCACGAACGTTATTTTCGCTAGCGCGGAGACATGTTCCAGTTGTTGTGACAGATCGCGTTTCAGCCATAATGACGGAAAATTACCATTTCTAATTCTCCGGTTTTTGACACCTAAATCCACAGACCATATGTGGCGGCGGGAACTGGGGGCCGGGCGGTCCTCCCTTCGCACCGGGGTACGCAGCCGCCCTGCAGCCCCCAGCCTCGCCCCAGCCGGTGGGGGGAGGGGCCCTCGGAAGGACTTGACTCTGCCGGCCCCCTCCCTGTAACCCGAGGTCCTGCCACCTCCAAAGGCGAAAACCAGAGCTTGGAAGGGGCCTCCGAGACAGACGCATCTTTGGAGACTCGTTTTACAGACGCAAGCGGAGGGAGAGAGAGAGGAGCGCTGTTTACCTGAGATCTTCGGGCTGACCCGGGCCGTTCCTGGAGTCCGCAGCAGGGAGACCGCTATTCTTCAGCCTGAAAAGGGAGACGTGGCTTGTTTCCCGGTTGGCAAGCCTCAAAGCCCTCCTGCGAGGTGGTATTTTAGGGGCGCTGACAAGGAGCCTTCTCCTAAGCGCAGAGGAGGTATTTTAGGCCCTGAGAGGTTAAGTAATTTGCCTAAGAAAGCAGATGAGTCAGCCCCAATCTGTGCTCTTAACCGCTCCCGGGGAGACGCAATTCCCCTCAACCTGTCACTGTCAGCGCTCAAGCCGGCCAGGCGCGAATTATTCTAGCTGCTCAGGTGTAGGGAAACCGAGGCTGGTAGACGCCAACCCTCCCGTATCCGTGCCCCAGGGTCTCACCCAGTTAGAGGCTCAGGGGGCCCAGCCAACCGCACTCGCTGCCAACATTATCTACTTGGTTTGGGGCGTCATTTCCTCCATGCGCTCCGGCAAGTCTCACTCGTGGCTTGGCTCTGAGGACAGAGGACTAGAGACCCCCACCCACCGCGGGGTCACAGGCCCCAGGAAAGTCCTAATATTGACCAACACACTCTATTCTTGGGCAGTGAGGTGGTTGGTCCACAGGGCCAGCAGAGCCCCAGAGCAGAATTTACTAACCGTGCCTCAGAAAGAGATCCCAGAACTTGAGATTGTGTAAAACGGGGATAAACATGATGACTTCTGAAAATGGTTGGGAGGACAGATGCCGACCTTCGCGGGGGTTCCACTCACGTAATCCGGGAGCACTCCTGCCTCTGGTCTAGTGACTGATTTGGAGAGATGCTGCAGGTGCCAACGAGTGCTCCTCAGGAGGAAAGAAGCAGGGCCAGGGCTTCCAGCTTACCCAGAGGCTGCTCATGCGCCCCCACCCCAGATTATTTGTTGTCAGTGCAGAGCCCTGAGCGGGAGTGCACGAGTGCCCAGGGGATGTCGTGGAGAAAGTGCGCGCCCCAGCTTTGTAGACGTACCTTGGGTCTAAGCAAACGTCTATTTGCAGGGAAGCAGGGTCTACTCAGTAGGGTCAAGGAGACCAGGAGCGCAGTACAGAAACTGAGGAGAAGAGAAACCACATGCACCGGTTTGAAGACCACAGGCACAGCCCTGCCACTTGTGTGCTCCTCTGCGGGTGAGCACCTGTGCCTTCCTCCTGACGTCTGCCCCACTTCCTCCTGGGGTTCTACCACTGCAGTGGGGGGGGACGTCCTCCCTGACCCCTGGTCTGCTGGGTGTCAAATACGGTCACTGCCAAAGTCTAGAGTGCTGTTTTTGACCCAGTACTTTTGGGGAGGTCTAGGGAGGTATGAAGAGGATGTGGGCAAGGGGGGGGCAGCCAGTGTGAAAGCTACAGCCTTACCAGTCACACTTGCCCACCCCTTCTCCAAACAGGGCTTTGTGTTTTAAAAAGAATGTCTTGGGAATAATTTATTTTAATGTTTTTTTTTAGAGACAAGTCTCATTGTTGCTGGGGGAGGGGAGTCTCAAACTCCTGAGCTCAGATAATCCACCCGCCTTGGCCTCCCAGACTGCTAGATTTAGAGGTGTGAGCCGCCACACTCAGCCACAGAATACATTTTTAGACACAAATAAGTTGGAGGTTCTTATGGAGGGAGGCTGAAGACATTTAATTACTCTGCAGGGGGGGTAGAAACCTGTTTGGTTCATCCCTTCCCCGCTCTCAAGCAACAGGGAGTCAGGATTTCAGTTCCTCCTTATATGAGAGAATCATGGTTTTCAGGCCTCCAGTCCAATGCCTTCTTCAACCATATCGGAAGGATGTAGTTAAAGCACTTTGTAACTGGCAAGGAATTAGCAAAGACCCAACCGTGGATGTAACTGCTCCTCCGTCACCCCCACTGATACCTGTAAGAACTTGGCCAAACACTGGAGATTCGCCCTGGTCTCCTTGTTATCCGGCTTCCAGGTACAAGTCTCAAGACTCAAGCCTCTCGGAGTTGCTTTGGCTGCCCATTTTATTAATTTGGAGACTAGCACCAAGTCTGAGGATGGTGGCTCCTCCCCCCTTTCATTGGGCTGCTTAATGCTCTAGCTCAGCAAGAAAGCGTCATTGTTCAGCAGGAAAGTTTCATGGAAGAAGACATCTCTGTAAGTAAATTGGAAGAGGTGGTGGATATTGGTACAGAGGCCTCTGAGCAAAAGAAGCCTTCATTTTTTTAATCCATTAGAGAATCATTTCCAGTCAAATGATATTCAGCTCCCCCTCTACCCTTTACTGCTTTCAGTTTGGACCTCAGTTTACCTGTCTGTAAATTGGGGATAGCAATGGAGTTAAACCAGTTAAAATTTGTAAATGTCTCAGAATGGTATTTGGCATGTGAGTATCCACTCCCTGTACTTGGTGTGTGATGAGTAGGCAAGACATGGTAGCTATTTCTCAAAGACACAACAGCTCACCTGAAAATGAATCTCAGATCTTTGCCTGGATTTAAACAAACACATAAGGAGACTACCATAGACCCCTGGAGCCTGAAGGAGCCTTGCAAAGGGATGCTCTAAGTGTTGCCTAGTATGGTAGTTTGGAGGGAGGCTCCCCAGTCAGAAGTCTGGATGCCAGTTTCAGTTCTGCCACGTAAGAGCCAGGTAACCTTGAACTAACAGACATTTTAATTTCTTTGCATTTCCATTTCTTCCTGTGTCACATGAGGATAATAATATGCCTATGTCACAAGGCTGTCATGAAGATTAAGTACGTATGTGTAAAGCATTTAAAACTAGACCTGGTACAATGTGAGTATTCGCGTTTGCTTCTAAAATATATGTGCAAAGCATTTTTTTTTTTTCAGTGAGACTTCGTAAGAACTTGATAGTGGCGGCTCTCATTCCTTATTATAAAACTGCTTTTACAGATGCTGCTGGTTTAGAAGAAGAGAGGTGATGGGGGAATGTTCTGGTAATTAGGGTGATTGCTCAGAGAAAAGGACTTTCGGGATGATCTGAGTTCAAGACTGATAGACCTCACTCACTAACCTGGGTGGCCTTGCATCAGCCACAGCCTCTCTGAGCCAGGTGCCACTTGTTCAGGGAGGCTAACAATTGCCACTTGGAAGAGGAGGCTCCAGAATTGCCCCTTAAGAAAGGGCCTGTGGGTCTGGGGGGTGCATGGAAGCTTGTCTTGACTTAGACTGAATGTGCACCTGCAGTGTGTTAGAAGCAGGTCTATGGGCCAGGATGCTCTAGCTGCCCAAACCTCTCTCAAAGGGTATAACGTGCAGTGCCAGCACTCCTATTGTAATCTCCTAAGTCTGTAGACGAGGCAGAAAGACTGGTTTAAAGCACAACTGAGAAACTATGTGGGGTGTTTGTACTTAATCTTTCCTAAAATGCCAGCAGAAGGGCAGAATTCACTTGGGGTTCACAAATACCTCTTCTGGGCACTCCTGATCAAAATCTCCAAACTCCTTACTGGATCCTGACCCACCGTGCACCCGCTTGTAAGGGCACTCAGTAGTAAGACTCACAGTATCAAAACCTATTTTGTACATTTAAATTAAGAGCATGCAAAATGGTTGGCAATTTGCCCAGCACACAGTATGGAAAACTAGGAACCCCTTTTATGAATTTAGATCACAGAAGCCTGAGAAACAGGGCCTGAGCAGGAATTTCTGAAACATATTCATGAGAAGTCTCAAGGTGTGTTTTTAAGCTTTCCCAGAAAAGCTTTAAAAGCACCTGTAGAGCAAATTCTGTTCATTTCACTGAAGGACATCCCTAAGCCAACAGGCCTTTTCTACTGGAATTTCCCTTTAAATCTAAGGCTGCCCTGGGTAATTAATTCCAGGAGTAGTATAAGCAAGGAGTATCTTGGAACTTGCTCCTCAGTGCTCAGCAGTCTTGGGGAAAACTGGAAAGCGATGGTGTTGGGGAAAGTTGGGAAAAACTACATGGCCAGTGGCACCTGCAGCTTCTCGGATCCTCTGCATCAGTAGCGGTGGTTAGCGTTGGGGCACCTGAGTCTGCCTGATGGCCCTAGGCCCTGGGAAAGTGCAGAGGATCACTGCCATTTCTGCTTTTTCTGCCTGTTTCCAGGCACCCAAGTTTCGCTTGCAAAGAAGCTCCCAGCTCCCTGGCTCCCCTTCAGGTTTGGCCCCCTGGCATCCTTTCCCTCTGATGTAAAGGAAAATTTGTTGGCAAGACTGGGGGCACCAAGTGCAGTCTGACGCAGGATAATGAGAGGCACAAACTGATGGTTGAGGTTTCTGTTGTCAACACTGCAAGCTCTCCATGCCCATTTCATAATCTGTCACATTCATTCTGTGAGGGACATACAATCACTCCCATTTTAGAGTTAAGGGGCTATGTAGAAAAGACTGAACTCTTCTGTGATTCTAACAACTAACAAAGCTATGGAACTTGAATTTGGCTTGAGAACACTGTCCTCAAGACCCAAGCCTTGCACTGGGTCTAGGAATTATCTGCATGGAGAAAAGGCCACTTGCTTCCGAGCCTCGGCTTCTGGAGGCTCCGAAGGCTTTCTTGCTCTAGCTGGCGCTGGCAGAGTACTGTATTTTGTCTTATTTCTGGCGTGCTGCAATCCGAATGCCCATGCTCACCCTTTGCTTCATCAGACACGAGACCCATCCAAGGCGTATAAGGTCAAGCCCTGGCAGGGATCCCTTCAGCGTCCCCCAGCATCTAGGCAGAAAGGACTAATGGGGGAATCCAGCCCCCCAGTGGTGCTGGAGCAGCCTTTGAAGGTGGCAGCTGGTGGATGAGGGGCATAGGCCGGCGGATGGAACGGGCTAGGATCTGCAGACTTGCATGGTGGGGGTGGGTGTTTGCAATGGGGGCTCCTGTAAAGCAGCTAGGCACAGCTAAAAGCCAGGCCAGAGTCCAGAGTCCAGAGTCCTGCCACCCCTCCCCACCGTGCCCTTGACACTGGCTGTAAATGGCATTCCCCTCCCACCTGTTCCCTGGGCCTCAGTAATGAAGGAGAGGATGGAGGGGGGAGGTGGAAGAGAAATGGTTCACGTGCCCAGCGGCCTTGGGGGTGGGGGCATGAATCCCTAAATTCTAGCAGCGCTTTGTCCTGAAAGTTAGCGTGCTTGTGCGGGGACAGTCCAGTCCTGCAGGGCCACTTCCTGCTCGGGCCTTTGGGTACCCCCTACCCTTTTTGGGCCACAGTTCCTCTGTGAAGATGAGGGGCCCACATCCGACCCGATCTTTCAAATTGAAAAGACTCGGCATTGGGGCCTTGTGCGCCTCAAACTTCAGGCGGAGCAGTCTTGGTTCCAGTGGGTGAGGGTGGGGCACGGTCGCCTCTTCGTGGTCCTGGTGCCGCGGTTTGGGGACCTCGCAGCGAGATGCCAGCTTTGCAGGGGGAGAAGACAAGCCTGTGGAATTTGGCCTCCTCTGCTTGGTCACTGGGAAGCCACTGTGCCGGGGCACTGGGAGCCCGAGTGACCTGCTCTCAGGGAGGTGACCAGAGTCTAGCGGCTGGGCGTCAGGCCTGAAACAGACTCATTTAAATCACTTCTTTCGAGACCGGCACGCCACGAAGTCCTAGTGTCCATATAAGGCCTCGCCGCCTCTGGACAGGTTTCTCGCTGTCTGCCATGGGTCCTCAGGACCCCGAAGGAGACAGAGCTGTGGCGCGCCCCGGCTTTGCAGGGGCCAGAGCGCTGTGCCGAGCGTCCTTGCAGCCCCCCAGTCGGGCGCGTCCGGACTTAGAGGGGCGACCTGGCCTCCGCCAGCTCTGTCGGTGCGCGCGGCAGTCACGCGGCTGGGGAGTCTGGGGTCACTGGGACCTTGTTTATAGCGGTTTGCCCCAAACAGCATAGCCCGGCTGCGGCCGAAGCGCAGTGGCCGAGTTCTTCCCGCGGAGGACACGGGCGTCGCTCACTGCCAGCCGCGGCAGGGTCACGCCGGGCTTCGCGAGCCGAGCCGCCAGGCTGCCAAGGACCGCCACCTGCAGAGGCCTCGGGCGGGGGTCGGGGAGAGCCCACACCTGGGACGCGCCCCGTCTGGTTCCCTTCTCAAAGCCCTTTCCTCGCAGGTCTGAGACGAGCGAGAGGCTGTTCCTCTCGGGGGAGGAAGGTAATGAAGTTGTCAGAGGTTCACAAGCAAACATTGTTTGATGCCCCTACCCATCCAGGTGAATTATTTGCGGTGACTTCCAATTTCCTTCCCCGAAGAAAACCGTGTCCGCCCCTCTTTTCATCCTTACCCCCCTTTCGCATAAACGCTTATGAAAAATTGATGGAAAAACATCTTCAGTGGCCTTTGGCTTCTCCTAGAAAAACAAGCAAAACTCAGACCTCACCAGTAATGGGGCAAACTTTAAAATTCAACTCTTTATACCAGCCGTTCCTGGTTTTCCAACTGACAAACATGTTTGGACCTTAAAACATCAAACTTGGTTATCTGCCTGTTTTGCGCTAACCCGACAGAAAATGTGAAACGTTAGCTCGTATAGACTTGGAACTCCCGGCGTTTTCTCTTTTCCTTTTGCTAAGCTGTCTACTGACCTGCGGGGTGATTATGCAGGAGTGAATGCTTTGTGTCAATATATTGGCAGTTTCTAGGAAAAAAAAAGAAGGGTGGGCTGTGGAGCTCGTGAACTTCAGTAAGAATACCATTAGAATTTTCCCTCGTCGTTCCCTCTTGGTTTCTTTTACATGAAATTCCATATAAAATACAAACTATTTATATAAAATTTTGCAGTGTTACATTAACCAAAAATACAGGGGATGAAACAATTAAGGAGCACATATAGGCATATTAATTAGCCCACCTTGCACAGGCAGCTATGCATTCTACATGGCATTTTTCATTACTACTTGAGCTGTTAAATGTATAAAGTAAGTACATTTGTGGGCACATTAACACACTATGAGAACTTGAACTTGTTCATTTCCTGGCTTTTATGGGGCTGGGTGGACTGTGTAGGTGTGCTTTACACAGGCTCACGGGCCCTGAACTCCTGTTGACTTCCAGACCCTCACCGTGCGTGGAGGGAGCCAAAAAAGAAGATGGCAGGGTCAAGTGTCAACTGGCCACGTCTAATTTGCCTGTATTCAGAAGGAAGGTCTTCACTTCTCGTGAAACTGGGCCTGGGTCCCTTTCTTCACTTTGTGATCTGTTCAGAGACCCTAGGAAGTCCACCTTTATGTTGGAGATACTGGTTTTGTTTGTTTTTGGCAGTGCCTTGCCTGGGTTATACTTCCAACTTTGTTACACGTATAAAACTTAAACTGAAGCTACCCAGTTCCCTTAACAGACTATGCACTTCTCTCCTTCAATTATCCTCAATCATAAAATTGAAATAATTTTAGTAAGATAATTAGATCCCTAGAAATGGACTGCTTGGTAAAGAACAGGCCTGAAATAGAACTATATAATCTTGGATTTTGATGGCTGTTGCAATGTAACAGAATTGGTTTATATTACTTGTATTAAAAAAATCATGTATTCAGTAGAACTGAAAAAAAAACTGCATATTCCTGCCTTTCATATATATTTTTTCCTTGTTTTTTGGGGGGGAGAAGGGTGGAAAAAGGAATCTTGCAAACAAAAAAAGTAGCTTGTTTGAATATGAAATTTGAATATGAAAGAGCAAGGTTTAAAATTTTATTTGACTGTGGACTATGTAAAAAAAAAACTTAAGGTTAGTTTTAAGATGAATCTTGAAATAAATTTAAGATGCTATTTGGTTTACATGCAAGTGGCATAAGATAAAAAATGCCATATTTGCTTTTCATATGGCAAAAGATCTTTGAAAAACAGTGAAAAATTCCACTTGTCATTTTTTTATGTCCTGTTTACAGGAATGAATAACCAAATCTTTTGGATGGAAAAGAAAAACCTGCCATTTGTTTTTGTAGGAAAGTGTTTTTTGAATGATCCAGGTTTTCAGAATTTACCTGGTGGGTTAAGCACTCTATAATGGGTCAATTAACATCTGAATTAAATATTTAAAGGTAAAGTCCTGAAAGATGTAACTGGTTGTTTTGGTCTAAAAATATCCTATTTAATAAAAAAAAATTGTTGAGTTAAACATGGAGTTAACAGCTACCTCTATTGAGGGCTTATTATATGCTAGACACTAACATTATTTCATTTCTCCTTATAAAAGCCTTTGGTGTTATCTTCTTAACAGATGAGGAAAATGAGCCATAGAGAGAGTGAGTGACTTGTCTTATAGGTCATAAATAGTAAACGTGGGATTGATTGACTTTATGACCCAAATTTTAGTCACTACACTAAGTTGCATCCCCCCAGTGAAATGAATAGCCACCCTTCACCAGGCACGTGAACTAACAGAACCTTGTATTTCATCAAAATGTTTACTAAATTAAAATGGTTCAAGTCGAAATGGTAGAATTGGCTATGAGCTTAGACTTTGAGAAAAATTACCTGGCTTTCAAGAAGGGGTGGTCTTATTTGCTAGGCCTAAAATGTTTTACTTTTCTGTTCTGTTTTGAAATGTTATTTTTTGGAACAAAACCAATGGTAAGGTTTAGAAATGGAAATGCCAATAGAAAGGATGAAATGCTGGAACTTTTTCAAGCTGTAAACCAGAGGGAGCTTAGTTGGGGGAGTTAATATGTCTGTCAATTCCATATCAAGACAATTCTGAATTCTGATAGATTTTGTGTGGTCTGTTGAAAATATACATGTATATTTTTAACATCTGTGTGCTAAAAAATTAACTCCAAGGGCCAAGTTCCCTGGCTTGTGTACTGAAGATATTCAGAATTTTGAGTGTTAAGAAGAGCAGAGAATTAATCCCTGAGAAAAATTTTTTCCATTTCCAAGGCTGCCAATACAGGATTTTCAGAAAGGATAGTTGACCCAGGGAATTAAACTCCTTTTCACTCTGCAGAAGTCAAGAAAGAGCGTGCTCTTCAAAGTGCAGCTATGAAACAGAAGGATTTTTCTTCACTTAGCAATATATTTTCCTCTTGCTATTGGTATCTAAATTAAGTTTGAAGTTCTTATGAAAGTTTTCGTTTCCTTATTCTTTGTTACTATGTAGGACCCATTATTTATAACTGAGGAATATTACGTAAAGGAAATTTGAGTTTGACTGCACACTCCAATGCTCTGATTGGGGGAAAAAAAAAAGTAAATGAGAATTAACATTAGAGGCGGGATTTCAAATTTGGTCCTAACAGTCCCAATACTTAGAAATATCAGAATTATTTTGCACTTGAAGATTCTTATTGAATATATTTATCAAATGTGGTGAATGCTGGTGAAGCAGATCCATGTACTACCTTTTAATAAGGAACTATTGCTACTGGCTTACCATCCATGGGCATGAACTTGGAGTTGTTTTTCAGTGCTGTGAGAGGTAATGAAGGCCAATTTAAAGCAATTTTCTTGAAGATTGCTGCTCAGTTCTGCCTGACTTGTAATTCTAACACTTATGCTGGGCAAGGGGGGCATAGTGGAGGGTTAGTAAATACAATTACATTAATATTGATGTTATTTTAGTTACTTAAAGTTCAGTTATCTTGAAGGCAACCAGTCAGATTAATAGGGACCTGATGTATTCAATGCAGGCACTAGACCTATAAACTCAGCATTTAAACAGACATGGAAACCAAGTGTTTAAGAAAAGGTGAGCATGAAAACTGTGTTAAGCCTATTTTCATACTTCAGCCTATGAATGAGGGCGGGGAGGTTTTCTTTTTGTACTCTGAATTAGGCTTTTTACTTCTAATAGTAGATGAGTCATTGAATCACTGCTCTATTTGCCATCAAAGTGTTTATCTTATTAGTTGTTTAGAGAGGTGAAAGTATTCTACTCTGTTTCAGATATTAATTTCATCCACATATTCTGAGTAGTGTGTGATCTTTCAGAATGGACTTATTAATAGGGGTCTCAAGTAGTTCATGTTAGAAGTAATGAACACACATAATTTATACAGAGGCTAGTTCTATGATTTGTGTGTGGTAGAAACTCAGACGAGTTCTCCTAGCTCAGTGGCTTCACTATAAGAGGGAAAAAACATGGTTGTACATATTTTTCTATCGTTTGGCAGCCTCTCAGCTATTTCAGAATTCATTTTTCTTTTTAAAAACAAACATTTCATAGGCTTTTTTACACACTATTCACCTCTATTAACTACAAATAAAAACGAGTCATAAATTGCATTTGAAAACTTAGAAAGGTATCATACCTGTATTGCTGAACATGTTATTACATGGGACTTAATTGGCAATAACATAACATTTTATACCTTCCATCTCCTTGAGACCAAAATGGAAAACAAAATTCTCTTAGCGGCAAAAGATTGAAAATAATTTCAAAGACAATGACTGAAAGGTAATTTTATAAAGTAAGGTTGGGTTATTTTTGTTCATTCTTATTTTTAATTACGTCATCTTGTCTAAGAGAATATAAAACGCTCCAGGGAGGAATGTTTAAAGATATCTAATATGTAGTCAAAACTAGTAAGTTGATATTGGTAAATATTTTCATAATTTTGGAACTGTAAAATAGAAATCATTTGGTTTATCAAAAACATTTTGTGGGACTTAACATATCGAAAAGGAAAGAAAGAAAATTAAAGAAAATTACATACAAAGAAAATTACTTAACCTGTTTTTTTCTCCAAGTTTCTTTCTTTTTTTTTTTTTTTTTTTTTGAGACAGAGCCTCAAGCTGTCACCCTGGGTAGAGTGCTGTGACATCACAGCTCACAGCAACCTCTAATTCCTGGGCTCAAGCGAGTCTCTTGCCTCTGCCTCCCAAGTAACTGGGACCACAGGCGCCCACCCCAACGCCCAGCCATTTTTTTGGTTGCAACTGTCCTTGTTTGGCGGGCCCAGGCTGGATTCGATCCCGCCAGCTCAGGTGTATGTGGCTGGCGCCTTAGCCCATTGAGCCACAGGCGCCAAGCCACAAGTTTCAATTTATACCAACACATTATGTTTTGTCCTTTTATAAGGAGATAATGTAAATAAAATTTAGGAAGTAATTTGAATTTTCAAGGTTAAATCAATAATTTGGTGTAATGGGCGGCACCTGTGGCTCAAAGGAGTAGGGTGCCGGTCCCATATACCAGAGGTGGAGGGTTCAAACCCAGGCCCGGCCCAAAACTGCAAAAAATAAAAAAATAAACTTTCCCTCAGTAAAATAACTTAAAAAAAAATTTGGTGTAACAATTTAATTTTTCATATTTGAATAATGGCAAGATAAATCAGGTTGAATTTTATACTTTGGGCCTTTTTTCCCAGCTTGTACATATTTTGACTTGAATATAAAATCAATGCATTCTAAAAATTAAAACTTTGATTTAATTTAAAACTTATTTGAAATTAAGGGAAATTAGGTATTCTGGAAGTGTAGTTAGCATTTTCTCTGATGCTTACATGAGAATAATATTGGGTTAACATTGATTACAAACAATTGAAACAGATTTTACTAAAAGAAGTCCTTCCTTATAAAGCTCTGAGAACATTTTCTATCAGGGTTTCTCTTTGTTTTTGCATTTATGTGGAAAATAAGGAAATGTGTATAATTTATTACTATTAAAGAACTTTATGAATGGTCTTTCTCATATTTCCCCCTTGGAAGCCATTAGATAATCTGTTTTTGTAATACTGAGTCAAACATTTAGTTTAATATTCTTTTTCAGAACAGACCACATAATCCTAAGATTATTAGACATCTCATAATTTTTAGAGGTGTCTTAAACCCATGCACATTTATTCCTGTGCTGAGAGTTTCCTAAAGTTACAATCTTTAATTCTTGTTCTCAAAAGCAAACAAACAAAAAAATGTTACCCATGACGCACATAAAGCATGCATTAAAGGGGTTTCCTACTCTATGTTTTTTTATTATCCCTCCACCTTACCACCCACCAGTGTTGTGGATTTAAGAGAGTCCACATAATTGAGTAAGTAAATTACCAAAAACCTAGGCAGCTGCCGCAGACACCTAGCAATGGGTTGTAGTTTGGTTCTAAATGTTCTCGTATTAGCACATTACAGCAAGCAGAAAGGGGCTCTTAATTATGCCCTGCTTTATGAGAGCACAATAAATTCCTTTTGTTGACCCTACTGAACACTCAATGGTGTTTTTGTGCAGTGTTGAATTAAGAGATATCAAAAGTCATAGATTGAAGGATTATTCAGAGTATTTAAGGAACGTGTAAGTAGGTAGTAATGAACCCTCTACAGAACCAAATCTGCTCTTCTGAATGCAAAAGTACCAGTTATTCAACATTTCAGACTGACAGCTTGTAAAGGTAAATTTTATTAAATGCACAGCAATAAAAATTTGTAGGTTTCTGTCACTTTGAATTTTAGTGGCTTACAATGAGGCCTTTAGCCTTTTAAATCACAGCAGGTACAAGCAGAGCTCTCAAGCATTCAGCATTTAAAAATTGGAACCTTTTTAGGTTTCACTGTGTGCATTTGCTCACATAATATCCTTTGCAGGATTCAAGAATGAATGTGTTATGTCACTAACAGGCCTGCGTTTTCCATCGTTTTTCTATCGCAGTTCACAAAATGCTTCTCTTACAACTCTAGAAAAAAGGGAAAAAAGGGAGAGAAAGAGAGAGGAAAGGGAGTATATTTAAAAGAGAATAAATATAAGAAATAAAAAGAAAAATTTGTAAGGAAATATGAAATTGTATCATATATTCCGGCATGGATGAATTTACACATTTTAAAAAACTAGTCAAGCTCATTCTTGTGCACATTATGGGATACAAAACCAATGGATAAAATAAACATAGAGTAAGGAAATATTGTGGAAAATAAGATCTTGCTTTAAATTTCATAAGGATTTCTGAAACAGAAGGAAAATTTTAAAATATGCCTATATCTAGGCCCAGTTTGTTGGCCAAAATGACAGTTGATTTTTCATTTAATGAAGACCCAGGCTAGATTTAAACAACAGCTGTCTCCAATGTTCTAATTTTGCTTAATAACAGAAGCATATTCTTTCTGTATTGACTGTCCTATAGAGAAGTAGTTTTAATTGTCAAATGTCAGATTTTAAAACATAGTAATCGAACACGCAGTTTATCAAATAATATTACTTTAACTTGCTAAATATTGTTGCTACAAATGACTTTTCTGATGAGACTTTGGAGAAAGCATTTGGCCACCTGCAGTTGTTAAATATCCCCCTGGCACTTTTTCTGAGAGTTGAAGTATTACCCCGTGTTTTGGCCACATTCCAGTTTGGGCTAATGGCATTCGTCCTCTGGAAGTTTCCGTTGCCGTTTTAATTGGATTTGACCCTTTTCTTCACTGGAAGAAGGCTTCTCCCTGAAACATTCCCATTCTGGCAGAAAGAGAAGGAACAATCATCCTTTCTTTGGCCAACTTTCTGCAGACATTACACTGTTCTGTGCACGGTCAAAGTAGATTTCAACATTGTACATGCGCAAATATTGGAGGGCTCTAGTCTTTATAATTATAAACATTATTTGGTGTGTGCATAGATTCTTCCTTGAAACACTTTTAGGGTACTCTAAAGGATAATGGGAAACAACTATTCTCATTTTGGAGACTGGATAGCTTATTTTTAAAATGATGGAAATGAAGACCACCTTGTAATGATCTATACCTATTTTGAAAAGATGATTACGAAGTTGGTAATTTTAGGAGGCTCACTTCTCTTTCCGTATAAAAAGGCCAAGTCCTTTCTTAAAGATCTGTGCAGATCAGCTAACATTATCTGAAGCTGTTACTTTTTGCTATTGTTACATCCACTGAATCAAAACTCAAATTAAGTGCAGAGGTCATACCAGCCAAACAATTCTTAAGGATTCCTTTGCTAACACATTTACATCTGAGAGGCAGTCGTTCTTGCAGAATCTTTCCATTTCTGGTTTCTTACCTTCCCATATCACTGCTCCTCGAATCGGTTGCCAAGGTCAACGTCTCATCTTGTCAGGATTACCCCATTTTGGTGGTTGCTGTGGAAGGGGGGGAGGTACAGAACAAATAGAGGACTGGTGCCTAAGGTCTGCACTGGACTGCCCTGCACTGGACTTTCGGAGCTCACATTTGCTCACCTTATTTTAATCTACATAGTTATTCTTTTTCTCTCAATTTACATAAGTAACATATGGCTCTTAAAAATACATAAGCTATATAAAGTAATTCACTCTCTTCTCCCCTACCCCTCTCCCCAACCCAATTCTTGGCCTTTCTCGGTGACGATTACTAATGTTACTGTGGTGTTTGTCCTTGAGACACAAATACATTTTCATACACGCTTTTGTTTTGTGAGATTTATTTTACGCCTAAGTGGAATCATGTCATATCTCTCACGCAGCTTGCCTTTTTTGCCTTTGAAAAGCTTTCCATATTAGTACATATAGCTACATCTAATTTTATTTATTTATTTATTTTGAGACAGAGCCTCAAGCTGTTGCCCTGGGTAGAGTGCTATGGCATCACAGCTCACAGCAACCTCCAACTGCTGGGTTCAAGCGTTTCTCCTGCCTCTGTCTCCCCACTAGCTGGAACTACAGGAGCCCGCCACAACGCCTGGCTATTTTTTGTTGTTGTTGCTGTTGCAGCTGTCATTGTTGTTTGGCAGGCCCAGGCTGGATTTGAACCCACAGCTCAGGTGTATGTGACCGGTGCCTTAGCCACTTGAGCCATAGGTGCCAAGCCTACATCTAGTTCTTTTAAATTGGGGTATGCGGCTCGTGTCTGTAGCTCAGTGGGCTAAGACACCAGCCACGTACACCTGAGCTGGCGGGTTTGAATCCAGCCCGGACCCGCAAAACAACAATGACGGCTGCAACCAAAAAATGGCCGGGCATTGTGGCGGGTGCCTGTGATCCCAGCTACTTGGTAGGTGGAGGCAGGAGATTTGCTTGAGCTCAGGAATTGGAGATTGCTGTGAGCTGAGATGCCACAGCACTCTATCCAGGGTGACAGCTTGAGGCTCTGTCTCCAACAAATAAATAAATAAATAAATAAATAAGTTGGGGTATGTGCGTCCATACAATTGGGCCCTCCTGTCCTAAGCAGTGCTCATTTTATTATTACAGCCACAGCCCTCGCATACCTGTTTCTGTGTGCACCTGAGATTGCCGCTCTGGAGGAGATACCTGTCGTTGTGCTGCAGTTATTCTTATTGTGGAAACCAAGGTCCCCAGAGATAGAGTGATTTGCCTAAGAACACACAGTTCGGGCAAAGCCAAGGCTAAAGCCCAGACCTTCTAACCCTTAATTTACTGACCTTCCTGTTTGGTGTGTTATGATGCTCACTCTGGCATTCTGTGCACGTGCTTTCTTTGTTGTAAATGCTCTCATCCTCAGAGGCTCATAGCTGCGTCCCTGTCTCAGAAGTGTTCCTGGCTGCAGGGCACTGTGGCCTGTTTGATAAGAAGGACACCTGTGCTTGAATGTTGATAACAGTGCAATTCACCATCGCAATGACATGGGAACAGCCCAAGTGGACACCAATGCGTGAACAGATTAATGGAACGTGGTACATGCATACAATGGGGTACTACCCAGACATAGAGACAAATGGTGACCTAGTATCTTCTATTACGACCTGGATGGACCTGGACACCATTCTCCTAAGTAAGACATCACAGGAATGGAGAAACAAACGCGCACACTCAACGTTGGTGAGTGCATATGTGGAAGTAAATCTCAATGAAAGTCAAGCTTGGGGGACGAGGGGGAGAGGGAGAGTAAATTAATCCCTACTGGGTACGGTGCACACAGTTTGGGTAGGGAGCATGCATATAACCTTAACTCAAAAACAAAGTATGTAAACGAAACACACGTACCCCCAATATTCTGAAATTAAAAATAATTGAGAAAGAGAGTGTCAGTAAGAGCCCTCATGACCCAAACATCACATAAGCTAATGTCCATCACCCAGAAAAATGTCTAGTCCTGTCTCGGTGTGGTGGCTCATGCCTGTAATTCTAGCTCTCTGGAAGGCCGAGGGTGGAAGTGGGATCCCTTGCGCTTAGGAGTTTGAGACCAGCCTGAGCAAGAGCAAGACCCTGGTTCAAAACAACAACCAACAACAACAAAAACAAGCCAGGCACTGTGGCAGACACCTGTAATTCCAGCTACTCAGGAGGTTGAGGCAGAAGGATCATGTAAGCCCAGGAGTTTGAGGTTGCCTCGAGCTAGGCTGAGGCATGGCACTATAGCCTAAGGCAATAGAGGGAGATTCTGCCTCCGGGAAAAAAAAATGCCTTGTCCATAATATGAGTCCAAACATAGATAAGTAAAAAGTAGAAAACTCAATACTGTAGCTGAATTCTAAACCACTGGGAAAACTAGTTTGCCTGGAATTAAATTTTAAGACGGCTTATAAGAACCCTTCCCAACCTCTGGTTTATACATTCTGTATGTGATGATGAGGACTTTTAAACTTTTGTACAAAAACATTCAAATACATACAAAAGTAATCTTGTATATCTTTTGTTTGATACTAATATATTCTTAAATGCATTACATTTATTCCTGTGAAATAAATGTTCCTGTGAAGTTAAAGTTATCTTTTTCTTTTCATTTAATTTTCTAGTTTACTGCTAGTGTATAGAATTGCAAGTGATTTTTGAGTATTGATTTTTTCGAATCTAGAAGACTTGTCAAACTCACTTATTCAAGTTAATACCTCATCTATAATTATTTTGGATTTTCATTTGGATTTTGCACGTGATTATATCAACTTCAAATAAAAGCAGCTTTGTTTCTTCGCTTCTGATCCTCATAATTACTTCTTTTTGTGATTTTTTTTTTTTTTAGACAGAGCCTCAAGCTGTCACCCTGGATAGAGTACTGTGGCATCACAGCTCACAGCAACCTCCAATTCCTGGGCTCAAGCGAGTCTCCTGCCTCCGCCTCCCAAGTAGCTGGGACTACAGGCGCCCGCCACAACGCCGGCCATTTTTTGGTTGCAGCCATCATTGTTGTTTGGCGGCCCGGGCTGGATTCGAACCCGCCAGCTCAGGTGTACATGGCTGGCGCCTTAGCCCGCTGAGCCACAGGCGCCGAGCCTCTTTTTCTGAAGTTATGTTGTTAGTTAGGCTCCCCAGTGCGTCAATGAGTAGTAGTAATAATGTGAGTCCTTCTCTTCCCAATCTCAGAGAGAGAGCTTTCAACATTTTACCACTAAATAAAATATT
Source organism: Arctocebus calabarensis (assembly GCA_963573935.1). Taxonomy (NCBI): domain Eukaryota; kingdom Metazoa; phylum Chordata; class Mammalia; order Primates; family Lorisidae; genus Arctocebus; species Arctocebus calabarensis. Next base: position 136,587 of record CAUYON010120961.1, read on the forward strand.
TGCTGCAGGTTCTCTGTAAATTTCTTTATCAAATTGGAGTTCCTTCCTATTTCTGGTTTGCTAAAAGTGTTTTTTGTTTTGAGTCATGGGTGATGGTTGATTTTATTAAATTAAAATCTTTTACTCCTGTGGAGATGGTCAAAATTTGTATGCTTTAATCTTTAAATTGTATATTAACATTGTTATCTTTTTAATGTCAAAGCAACCTTTTATTCCTTCATTACAACTTTGTTTTTAAGAGACCAGGCCTTGCTGTGTTGCTCAGAATACATTGCAGTACCTAGTCACAGGGGTGATGTCGGATATGGACTATACTCTGGGTACAGCAATTCTCCAGCCCCCAGTCCCTGTGACTAAAGGTGCATGCCCGTGTGCCTGGCTATGACTTTAAACCACTTTCCCCCCATTTAAGCCTTTCTTTCTTGAGCTTATGTGTATTTTAATTATATTATTATTCATATCTTACGCACACAGTGTTCACTTATTTAGCCACGTAACCGTCAATTTCCTTGCTCTACATATGGATTCCCTGCCTAATGTACTTTTTAAAAATTTCCTTTAGAGTGAAAGGAAATATCTGAAAATATCTTTATCTCCCTTCTTGTACAATATTTTTTTCTGTTTGTAGAAAGTTAGCCTGGTTGCTATTTTCTTTTAGAATATGGACAATGCCAATCCCTTGTAGTGATCTTCCATTGTAGCTGTTGAAAAATCAGGATTAGGATGTCACTTCTTCAGTGGTGACCTTTAGGGACCCCTTTTGGTTGCTGCATTTTTATAGGATGTGCCTGGGGGTGGATGTCTTTTTGTAGTTAACTTATTCGAGATTCACTGTGATTCTTGAATCAGTAGGTGACTATCTTTCATCAGGTTTTTGAAAACTCTCCCCTCTTATCCCTACAAGTACTGCACCTGATCTGAGTTTTTTTTTCTTGAACTCAGATATTTGTCAGATAGTTTCACTTTATTCTAGGTCTCTTTACACATTTATGCTGTATTTTTTCTTCTTTTTTTTTGTTTTTGTACTCCATTCTC